>VZTJ01004890.1:171117-208037 GCA_013397795.1 Orthonyx spaldingii
TTTTTCTCCTGGGCGGCTGCTAGTTGTGAAGCTGAAAACCATAAGAACTGTATTTCTTGTGGAGAAGTCAACATGGTAAAGCAGGAGAAAATGTCTCTCCCTAAAGGAACTGAGGAAATACTAATTTAGAAGTGGCAAACTGACTGAAAGTCGAAGTGTAGTTTTTTGTATTGTCATTGGGAAAAAATGGAGAGGTGGGAGGAGCAAAGGTGTTCTGAAAGTTTTGTTCTGGTTCTTAATTTTTTTTCCTTCCTTTTAGGTCTCTTAATAAACTTTCTTTATATTCTTTAAAGTTTGAGCCTGCTTTACCTACTCCTAATTCTTATCTCACAGCAAAATTGAATAAAATCTGGTAAGTGTGCTGGCGTTTAGCCAGAAACTCAGGTGAACGAACTCAAACCACTACACTGATGCAATGGACATGGAAATAATTATTCTTCACATCCATAAATCAAGAAATATAAACTGCAGAAAAATTTGTTTATGAACCATTTGAGGGGGAAAAAAAAGAAAGCTAACAGTGGCACTATTTTGTTTTGTTTTGTTTTGTTTTGGGGGTTTTGTGTTTGCATTTTTTGTTTGGGTTTTTTTGTTTGTTTATTTGGTTTTGTTTGGTTTGGGGTTTTTTTCAATATGCAATAAGTAGTGCTTAGATTTTTCTTCCTAAATCAGCAGTTGCTTCATATTGATTTGTTCCTGTTAATCAGTAATCTCCTACAAAACTATGTATGAGAGTCGGAAGATTTCTGATGTGTCATGTTATGTTTATATATTTTATATGTTTATGCATAAGGACATGACCCCTAAATAAGAAAGGCAAAAGTATTTTATATTAAGGAATCTAAAACTGAGTGATACTAAAGTTTCTGGTCTACTCTGTCCACCAATTCCAACACAAGATATTATACTAAATACCCAATATTACAAGACAAAATAACTTAAAAGTAAAAAAATAATATAAATACTATTGCACAATATCTTGTTGCTTTTAATAATTCACAATGGTATCTTGAAGTGCAGTATCAGTTTTTTCCTTTTAAAGTAATCATATATTGGGATTTAAATAAATTCACATAATGAGTCAATCAATCTAGGAATATGTTTACAATCATTTTTCATATATATGAAGATTCTTGCAGAGCAAAGAAAGCAGCAAATCCTCTTCAAAATTTTTTAACCCACAAAACGCCCTCAAAAAAACCCCAACCTCAAAAATTTGAAAGAAAGAGTATAAACTATTTTCTGTCAATAATTAACATAAATGAATTACAGGAATTTGTGCAGCAGTTACCATTGTACCTAAACCCCGCCATGTTCACACTGTGTCCGCTAGAACCCTACCAGGTATCCCTGAATTGTTGCCATAAAGATTCAGGCACAATCAGGGAAGTTTTTTCAAAATATTGCTAGTCTAAGATCTGTCATGTAAATTACGGCATTATTATCAGCAGTGTTATACATGTCAACAGCAACTAAACCCAAACAACACACTCCCTCCAAAAAAAAATCTGCTATAATTACAGAAAAATACGGACACAGCCAAACCTCTCAAGCACTATAGAAACTATGAAAAAACAGCACATTTCATGACTTCCCAAGGAATCTAACGCATCCCATCTGCTCTCATTTAAAATTAATTTAGTACTGTGAAATGATTAATTGAGAATTACCTGTGGACTCACAACAATGGAACTGCAGCTCTTTACAAGCAGAAAATTGAAACCAAAAATGTTTTCTCATACAATTTAAATCATTCATGATCCATCTTTGTCCAAAGGTAGATCAAATAGTTCCTTCATACACATGTATTTTCAATATTTTTTGTAGGCAATAATATATAGGGTGTGGGGGCAGGGGGAGGAGGAAAGTGAAAAGAAAGATCAATTTTTTTATAAGCTGTTCCTCAGAGTTTATTTTGAGAGAACATTATTATAGGCTGCAAGGAAATGCAAAGGTTTATATATATATATATATATATAGTTTTCTTTCCGCCAAATTAATATACTTGGCTTGAAAAATTTTCAAGTCACCTCAGTTCACCATCTTAGTAGTAAAATGCAGAAAAAAAAAATATACAAGTCTTGCTGAAGACATTTCTTACTAATTCGTGTATTTTTCAGACACTGTGTAATGGACTGGGTCCTCCCACATACCACCTGCAGGAACTCTGCCAGTCAAAAATTCTTTCTCCTCTACAACTTCAGTATTCGTTCTTATATTATTTATGTGGTTTATAAAAGACAATCTCACTGAATGCAATGTTATTCTGCTAATTCGATTACACCTGGCATAAAAAATACACTATCAACTATTTGTGATTTTGAACTTTGCCTTTTCTTAAGAGCTTCTCAGTTCTAATATTTGAGATGGGAAATCTTCCTATAAAAGTAGTAGTAATCATGACAATTCAAGGCCAGGTTGGATGGGGCCCTGAGCTACCTGATCTAGTGGGTGGTATGCCTTCCCATGGCAGGGGAAGGGTTGGAACTAGATGATTTTTAAGGCCCCATCCAATTCAAACCATTCTGTTACTGTGTGGTTACATGCTCTCTTACATTCTTCTGTTCAGACTGTAAAACAGAAAATAGTGCGAAAGCAAACCTCTCCTAAAAACTGAAGTTCAGTTGTCTTTGTGTGACCATAGTTTCATCTATAAAGACAAAGCAACAGCAGTAAATTCTACAATATTGGAAATTCAGATTTAAATAGATGTATCACAGTCCACTGCATGGGATTAAGTTTAAAAATTATCTTGTATTATATTAATTTCTACAAAACCTCACTGCAATACAGAAAAGTAATCTTTTTGCAAGATGGCTACTTCAAAGGTGGGCCTCACACATCAGGATACAGAGCAAAGCCCAGCTGACCACATGCATCATCCAGTTGTAAATCAGCAGCATGTATATTCAAGATTATAACTTCATTCTTCAAATGGTATGTCAAGCAAAATCTAAAAAGGAGTAATTTTGCATAAAATATGTTGACTTCATTACACAGACTGTAAATATGAAAATGCATATTTAGGACATTATAAAGAGTTCTAAATGAATGATTAGAAAGATCATTGGAAACCAAGCCAATAAGTGTGATCAATACTTATGAATATAAATGGATAGTGTATGACTGGGTCAGTAATTAACACATATATGAGTTAGTATGGTCACATATGTATTAATGTACACACCTCAAAAACCAGAGACAGAAGTTTTAGATACATTTAATCCATTAGTTATGGACTGGAAATATAAACATCCAATTGTCATTCACAGAGGCACCAATGAGACAGGGAGCACATCACACATTTCTGTAAGATGAAGATAAGTAAATAAGCCACGGTGATGGAGATAAGCAGCTTTGATTTCTGGAGGGCTTTTTTCAGTACAAAAAAAGTTATTGAGAAGCAGTTTGTTGAAAGATAAAGCATAATTAGATAAAAAAGCAGAAAAATAACCCCAAGCTTGATGCAATTTATAGCTTAACTGAATTCTGAAGAACTTTTCAAACGAAGATCTTATTCACAAGTGATGAGCATTTCTGTACTGCATAATACTTCCCCTTATTTAGACAACATTTTGATTAACTAACTTGTTTTCATAACATGAGCAAAAATTAGGATTGCTAATTACTCTGAATTAACAAAAGCAATTAATGTATCCATAATATGCAATAACTCAAAAAAAAAAGCTGAAAATTTTATTACTTCAAGTTTTGGAATTAAGAACACTGGGTGCATATTTTCCATTTTCTGACAACTTGCATAAGTATGTTATGGTAAGCCTATAATAATGTTTTCATAATAATTAATTACAGCCATATTTTGTGTCAAATTCTACCCTGAGTTAGTTCACTGATGAAGAACTCCTTAACCTTGCTGCTGCAGGATCAGGGATTGGAAATGTTTGCATGCAGTTGAGGCCCTAAGCCATAAATTTTAGTGAGACTAATGAGGATTAGAGATCTAAGTACCTTCTGTGAGGTGTTGTAAGGATTCAGATCATGTCTACTTGGAGCAAAGTAGTATGGTATAAAGGTTTGAGTTAGAATACACAGTACCAGGCAGATGTGTTGGGTCATCTATCTGAGCTATCATAGTAGTGAATAAAAATTTGAAAGTTCATCCTGCATTCTGGAGGATAAAGAGAGGCAAACTTTCATAAGAAGAAAAAAAATTCAACATAAAAATGTGAAGCAATGTATTTTTTGAGACTAAATAGCCCTGCCTCTTCTGGGGAAGAAGTGAAGCTGACTGCTCATCCTGTCATTCTTCCTTCCTATGCTCTAGAATGTGAGGGTAGCCTATATTGCTGAGAAGCAATACTTTATGTGGAGGACAAGTAAGGACAAGAAGGACCTTGATTAGCAGAGAAAGACACACTGTGTCACACATACCTCATTATCTGAAAACTTCTTAAGGAAACTCAAAAAAACACTAAATGTGACCTTTTTTTTAAAAATACAATGATGTAACAAAATGGACCCAGAGCTGTTTGTTTATATTGCTGTTTGTAATTATTTCACACATTACAGGCTTTCATTGGAGATAATATTACTATGACAGTTAGGTCTGAACTCATTAAAGTGTATTGTATTTAATTTAAAAGATAAAAGTACGAAGTAGAACATATTTGCTGCCAAAACTTTAAGGAAATCAGACTAGTGAACTAGCAAAAGTCACTGAGCATGCAGACAGAAGCAGTCTGTTGAAGTGCTAAACCACTCCTGACAGCATCTGCTCCTCCTCCAGGTGCAGAGAGAACATTTTATTTATTCTAAGTTTTCTGAGTAGATCAATTCATTGACTAGTTTGCTCAGAGTTGAGGAACCAAATCAGAAAGAAAAAGAAGTAAAGTAATTTGTAGGCTATGCATACAGACTGAGAAAGCAATAATGATACATACTGGTTTTAAAATCTTAAGATAAAGTAACCAGAACTGTTATATGGTCTTCCATTAATAATCTAAAAATACTGTCAGGAAAACTGAAAAACAGCTGCATTTCTACCAAGTTCTTTAATTCCAAAAGACAACAATCTTCTCCTCAAATATATTTTTATTTGCATATTTCAAGAACTTCTTATGCATTTTCTCTCCAGTCTTTTTCTTAGCTTTGAAAATAGACTTTTCTGCCCATGTACAAAATGATTGCTGCTTTTAAGTAATACTGAAAACTTATGAGTGGTAATGATACCATTTCTACACTGAAGTCCCTGGCAAATATCCCAATGAACAATAGTGATAGGGCAAGATTGATTTCAAGAGTTTATAAGAAGTAATTTATTGAAATATGAATTTGCTGATGCAAAAAGGTCATATAAATTTTTAACTGCAGGAAAAAAAATTCTATATTCCAGAAAAAGACATAAATTTCACAGGAAAAAAGAAAAGAAACATGGAGTTGGAATGAGGATCACACCAGGATGAATGGTCTCACTCTTTGAAAGCTGCCAAAATGCCCAAGCCAAATAGAGCTTTAAGCTGAAGAGAGCAGGAAAAAAAATAGACAACCGTTAGAAGTATATCCAAAACTTGTTGAGAGTTGGAAAAATAATGTGAGCAGAGAAAGTTAAATGTTGTCACAGTTTGTAGAAAGTGATTTAACATGGCTCTAGTAAAATAGTCTCAGATGACTAATAACCTTCACTGCAGTACACTGAATACAAACTTGGATCAGGTACAGCCTGAAAACACCAAGATAGCTTTGACATTAATTAAGGGTATTTAGCACTGATCTTTAATAAATAAGCCTACTAAAATGAGGGTAGAAAAGAGGTTATTTTATTTAAATACCAAAAAGAACTGGGGAGATAAAAGCTATGAATATCCCTTAGAGTATCTTGCTTTTAGAGAAAGCTTTGCTATGATAAAACCCCAAATACCCATGAATTGCCTTGATTTGTGAAAGAGTCGATAAGAAAGAAATACAGTGCCCCTGGGAAGGTAAGGAATTGCAAATAATCAGAGTACTATGATAAGGAGTATTTGAAAATGAAAAATCTTGTAATGAAAATACAGGTAATGAGTAGTGTACTGACTCAGGAATTGTGCTAGTGGACTCAAATCTGGTTGTCCTCCCCTTTTCCAGAGCACAGAAGTGTAATCAAGAGTATAGTTAAAAGTAATGTGTGTGTGAAACATGTGCTCCTTCTTTAACAAAGATTTTTTTTTCTGTACAAAATAGTGGAATTATACCAGTGCAAAGACAATGGTACTTACAGGTATTCAGGCTTGAATACTATTGGTGTTTTTATTATAAAGCTGAAAATCCAAATAAATTTGATATATACATAGCAACATGCATGATCACAGCAATATCATTATATTTTATCTATTTCTATTATCTTTAGAGCTTATATTTCATTGCACTATAGAATTGATTCAACTTCCTTTTTGTTATTGTGGTGACTGTAATTTTTTTCTGCTCCCTTAAAAGGAGACATTTCAACTATGACATATATTCTTGAACATCACTGGTAGAATTTGTTATATTTTTTTTTTCCATTTACTTATATTGTAACTTGTATTAGAAATGGTCAGCCTCCCACTGTCCACATCTGCTTTCAGTTCACAAGCGGTTGGTGTAAGTCATGCATCAGCAGCATTTTGCTTCCTTGCCATTCTGTATCATCTGGGAAGCCATTATATGAAGTAATAGAAGCAGAAAATAGGTACACTCCCTCTTTAAATTTTCAGCAGGGATTCTGCTTTTTGTAACTTCTGCAAATTGCACCATTAAATTGCATATGTTGGCCTGTTGGGTGCCCCTAATTAAATAAATAAGGAAAAGCACACATAAACTTCATGGACTGACTAACTTACTAAAACTTCCAGTGAAATAAATGAGCTTCCCAACTTTTTTTTTTTTGTCTCAGTTCAACCAGCTCAAAAACTGGTAAGCTACACAGAAGCACAGTTTATCTTGCCAATTATGTTTAGTGACACAAATGCACACTGCATATAACAAACATACAAGTTCCATTTAGCTCATACCCTTTCTTCTTCAAACATGAGAGTTCCAAACTATCAGAGTAATTTCAAAGAATTGCTGAAGAGAGAAGGTAAATTCCATCAGGAGAAGAAAAAGTAGATCAAATAATGAAAATGGGCAAAATTAGTACTTTATTGTCCTAGTTTCAGCCAGCATAGAATTTATTTTCTTCTTGGTAACAATACAGTGGTGTATTTTGAATTTTGCTGGCATCAACCAGCAGGTGGTGAATAACTGTGTTTTACACAATTGTTGAGTTTTATTCCTCAATCTCCCTCTTCTTTTCATTACAATGATATTATTATTGTTGTTATTTTATTATTGTTATAATTTACTTTTTTTCCCAATTATTAAACTGTTTTTCTCTCAAGCCATATGATTTACCTTTTTCTGTTTTTCCTCCTCATCCCTGTGAAGGAGCAGGGGAGTAAGTGAATAAGTGAGTGAGTGAGTGAGTGAGTGAGTGAGTGAGTGTTGGTTGGGGTGAAATTATGATAATTACAGATTTATTTATGTATTTCCTTTAAAAGTTTATTTTGTGAAATATCTAGATTGTTCAAACAAAACTCAAGAGGAAACAACACAAATTTCAACTCTGTAGGAAGAAACATTGCAGTGTTGTTCTAGGAGGAATTCCCTGATACAAAATCAGATATAGAATATTTCCTTTTTTTGAGCAAGGATAGGGAAAATATTGGAACCTGTGTGTATTTTTCTTCTTTTTCTAAGGCCAAAGAAAGGACCATAAATTGACCTCTAAACCACAGTTGTAGAGAAGTACTTATTTGGTTCATATGTACGTATTTGCTGAAGTTCAGTAGATAATAGTTATCCATTTGGAGTGCTGGGACAGATAGGGGGAAGTGGCATGAAGGACAAAGCCATCAGCATTGAACCATACTGCTTTATGGTCAGCAAAATTTGAGCTCTGAGAACTTTTTTACAGCACTATATCTGCATTCCTGGAGACTATCCATAGAGAAATTTAAAATTAGAAGCTTGAAAGAAATTATAAATGAATGTGATTGAAATTGGTATATGAATTGCCAATATTTCATTGTTTATTCCTGTTTCTAGTCAGGAAACAGTTATTTTATCCCAACAGGAAATATGAAAAATTTAATCAGTGAAATGTCATGAAATTCACAATTGCTCTGGTTCCTTAATTTGAAGCAAGCTAAACTTCTGTGTAGGCTTTGCAGTGTTTTATTCTGGCTGGATTGACTGAAAAGTCTATGTAGAAGGCAAAGCTGTGGCTCCAAAGATGAGCTAAAGCTCTCACTGAAGGCTTTGTCCAGCAGTGCTTGTCCAAGGAAGTACGGACATCTCTTGAATGGTGAATAGCAGAATATTCTTCCAGTTCATATCACATATCTTCTTGGCCTCAATGTAGACTTCTTAAATAGTAGAAAGAAATGCATATTTTATATTTAAAATAAAATCTATGTATTTCTGTATATCTATCCTTAAGTAAACTAAAGAGCACCTCAGAAAAAAAATATTGCTTATCAT
This sequence comes from Orthonyx spaldingii, assembly GCA_013397795.1. Taxonomy (NCBI): domain Eukaryota; kingdom Metazoa; phylum Chordata; class Aves; order Passeriformes; family Orthonychidae; genus Orthonyx; species Orthonyx spaldingii. The sequence goes on from VZTJ01004890.1 coordinate 179,617, forward strand.
TGACAATTAAAGTTCACCTGATTAGTTGAGGTTGATAGAAATATAAAATTACGCAAAATTAGTCTCACTATCATGGTAACTATACTAGAGATGTCACTGAAAGAATCTACAGACATGTTTTATTATGCACAAAATGAAAGCAAACTTGTATAAATTACCAGTTCCCCTTTATTTTCCCATACTTTTCTAGGTGTTAAATTATGCAAATTATTTGTAAGGGTTTTAATACATCTTGTTGCTTTGGATTTTTTTTTTAGGACATAAAGTTTTGGTTTAAAATGTATCGACTCCTATTGTCTACTGCCTATAAAAAAAACCCAAAAAACAATAAACCCAAAAAACCTCACCCCCGAAAAGAAAAAAATCCAACAAAAATTTGCCACCAAACCCTAACTAATCTAAAATTTTGCATTTTAAAGCATCTTTAACACAATGAACCATAAATCTCTATGCGTTTAAGTATGGTTGAGAGTCTTAAATATTAGATTAGGCATCCTTAGGGTATGGCATTAAAAGCCCTCTAATCCTAATATTCAAGTTGAAATAATTGTCAGTGAAATCAATAAAAACTATATCACAATTCTTGTTTTTTCTTTCATGTTTCATGATAGCTTTGTGCTAATTTATTAAACACTTTCATCACAACTTTCTGAAAGCTCCACTCTATGTACTATGAATAATACATTAGTCACAATACTGTCATTGTTTTCATATATTGTTTTTGAGAGCCTTAATATATGGCCTTTTCACTTCAGAATGAAGCACATTCCTAATAAAGATAATATACCTACAATCAAAATAGGTTTAAATTGTTGAGTTTAATGGAGTTTAACTCTTTTGATATTGGATAGATGATAAGATCAAATAAATGTACAATTTAGCATAATTAAAAATGCATTCTAAATGTTACTTTTGTTTGGATTGATTTTGTGGTTTGGGTTTTTTTCAAGACTACTTTTTATGGGGTCATTTACAGACATAATCATGAGCAAATGTGACTTCTTTTATAGCTAAGGCAAATGAAGCATATCTTCAATTAGAAACTTTTGAAAATGTACTGTGGTAGCCTACTGAGAATGGAATTGCTTTTCTTCACAGCTTCACACCCACTCCTCTTTAGAAGATCATGGCTGTAGATAAGTGCTGCAAGTGCAATATCCTTCTCGTCAAGTATTTTCAGCCACTGGGTGCTTCAAATTGCCTATATCAAGTGTAGTTAGGGATATTTCACAAATACATATGTGCTTGCTTGACTTTAGGTACTCACATTACTTTTGCTAAGTTTTCCAGTAAAGTGTAATTAAGTGAGTATAGCTGTTAATGTAGACATAATGGTAATGATTTGCACTCCATATACAGGCAGAAACAAGTCTTCAAATTGTTTGCTATGATCCAGCAGGAATTCCCTCTGCAAGATGGACAGTATAGCTGTTCCCTGTGTGGTCACGGTCCAGGAAGTTTTATCTCATTTTCTCTATGTCTGTATGTAAATTATTTCGATTTCTGATTTGTTGTATATTATTCACAGTAATAAAATGAAGGTGTTTCAGAACCAGAAAGATGAATTATAACTGAAAGATATTTAAAAAGAAAAAAAAATAAATAGAAAAAATAAAATAAAAGAGATTTTAGCAATACAGTGGTTTATGTTCTTATGACAGGCTTGTACTGGCAGTTGGAATCATTAAGACGCAGTAAGACATACTAAGATAAATTTAGTGTCAAGAAACAAATTACAGTTAAGGGCCAAAAGCCCACTGATACTCTCATAGAAGAATTACATAGGGAAGCTTACAAAATTTTTTATGAATAATCAATAATTAAGGTTGTGTAGAGGTATTTTTTAAATTCTGAAGGCCAAATCAGACAATTGTATGCATAATCCTTTCTGCATTTTCACACTTCTGTTTATTAAGCTTCTGATTTCTTAACTTTTACCATTAAACAGAAATCATATCAACAACATAAGGTGCTCAAACAATCCAGAAAATCATTCTGATCACCGTTTCATATTCTGACTTAATGTTGACATATATAGGATGATCCTTATTTTTTTGCATAGTAGAGCCCAGTAAAGGTACAGGAAAAAACCTATTGTTTGAACCTCATCTTTCTCGAGCTACCTGCATTAGTTTCTTTTCATCCATTTAATAGCTGTGATTTTCCTAATTAATTCTAGGAAATTAAATTATTCAAGGTTTGATTCTTTTAAGAGCCACAGTTTCAGGTGGCTTTCAGGTGATACTCATGTCCTAGTTTGATGATAACAGTATCTGTTTAGACAGGCCTTTTGTTCTCCAGCAGCTGTTACAAAGACTGAAAGCTTGATTCTTAATGTTCACTCTGCTCCTATTTAGGTTGATGACAATAAGTTTGTAATGAGGATTGAATTGGATAGAAATGCTTCTAAATATTTCTTGGAGATGCAATACTATTGACTATTAAAAAAAAAAAAAATCAAAACTACTCTCCCTGTTAATTCAATAACAAACATAAAAGAATTAGACCTGAAAGACACTTCTGTGTTAGATAGTTCTGTTTGTACACAAACATCAAGCACCGTTGAAATCATACATAGTTTAACTCCAAGAAAACAGATATGTGAACAATTTAGTCATCTAATTCCCAGAAAAGTCACGGGTTCTGAAGTACATGTATGATAAAGTTCATCAGTGTTCTATGAAATAGGTTCTTAGGGTAGGATCCAAGACACACTGATTTTCTTTCATAGGTTTTAGTAAAGCCTTTGAAAAATATGAAGAGATCTTGCTGAATTTGATCTAGAAAAACGACAGTATTTTTGAATGTACTTTTTTACAACTAGCTACTTACTAAAATATTGGTTTGTTAATTTTTTTTATTTTATGAAGTATTTATGATTTATCTTGCTGCAAATGTGCATACTGGGTTTTAGAAATATTGTTACAGGTGCTGTTATAAAGTGCTGAAAATATTGAAAAGAATGTGAACTTGAGTTCGTATGTGACTAGAGTCATATGAATAGCAGACTCTATTCTTATAGAAATGCACTAATGCCTAGGGTTTTTATTTACTATGAATCAAAAAGATTTAGAAAAATACCTCTTAAAAGTGAAAGACTGAAGTTGGAATTGCATGTGCATTATGAGGAAAGCCAGATGCTTGAGCTAAACTTGGACACCACAAGACATTCACTGCTGATCAGGAACCCTTGTGGAGGCAGGAAGCTGCCTCACTCCAGGCTTCTGCTTCCTTTGAAGGATTATGCAAATTCCTTCTTGGTTTCTGCAGGAGGGAGATGTGTGCAGTAGATCCACAATAATTACTGTTTTCTGTTTTGAGTTTCCTTTAAAAAAAGCTTCTCAATACTACAGGAACATTGAAAAACCATCCAAGCTTTCAGGGTTTCACTAGTTGTTTGACTGATATTTTGAGAAGAAATTTTGCTAAATGAGAATGAGAAGAGAAAAAAAAAAATCAGGGTGATGGATGGTGAGAAATTGGATTATTCTGTGTCTTGAAGAGAACCCCACCACTCTCAAATGTATCATTTTTTATGAAAATAACTGCCATTTTTTATTCAATTGTTTCAGTTTCATAAAGGTAAAAAAAGACAAAAGCTTTATACCACATTTGCCTAAAAAAAAAATTGACAGAAAGAGTAACTTCATTTTTGTAAATTGCTTTAGTACAAATCTTGTTAGCTTATCAAGAAATGATGATTTCAATTTACAATTGCTCCTGCGAACCACCAGCCTTCCCAGATCATAGATGAACAGATTTAAAATTTGTACTAGAGAAATTATCTCTTGCAATTACTTCATATTCAGTATTATTTTATTGTGCTGCTTTATCAATATTGATCTCTTTAATGTGGAAGCAAACATATTTAAAATATTCACTGCACAGGAATAAGCAAGGATTCTCACAGTTACTTGTAGACGAAAATGGTGCAGTGCTTAAGGTGCCATTCATTTCCCTTAACTGTGCTGCAATTATATTGTAGCACAGTTAAAAAAATTCATCATCATAAAGTTTATAATATAAACAAAGTATTAACTAGTATCTGAAAATTATGCTTAAAGGAACATTCTAATACAAGTATGAAACTGATAAATTTGATGATATTTGTGTTCCCTTGCTAATAGAATCATAGTATACAATCCACAATCTTCGCTTCAGGGGGAATAGTTTAATATAAAATGCATATGTAAATCACATAGGGAATTTGTCAGAATAGGTTTACATGAAAATTGAATCACATTTGTTATATTAGGATAGACACAATGTCATTTACCATATGTCTTGCCTTGTGAAATTCAGTCACAGTATTTGGCAAAGCTGAACAGTTCAGAAGCTGCATAATTAATACTTGCCTCAGTGCTTGCTTGTAGGCATTGTTTGGGGAAATTTTAACATATATTCTCTATACCTACTCATTTCTGTAATGTGCTACCAAGCTATATTATGGCTTATATAAACATTATAGAAGCACATACCATAAAGATGCATCACTTTTAAAAACCTATTATTTACTAAATAAAGCTACCCAGTTGTTAAATGTTTATTCAAGTTTAATTTGGAATATTTTTTCTTAACTAGAAACCAGACTATGCATCTGTCATTTCCTTGTCACAAAACACAAAGGGAAAGATAATATAGAAAATGAGGACTACAGAAAATAGAAGTGGTTAAAATGAAGAAAAGAACAAGTTAAGGGATCCAGAAATAAGTGGAGAAAATCCAGGGAAATCACTTTGAATAAAAATCAGATCAAAACAGCAAAGTAGACTGGAAGATGAGTTAAAGTGAAATGAGAAAAAACATCCTTTTGTGAGCCATGTCCTCACTTTTGTCTTCACCTCAGCTACACTGTGTGTCATGGTGCAACATGTTCTTTTGCTAATAAACTCAATAGTTCTCTCTCATTCAAACAAATAATAGAACGATGGCAAAAGTTCATTCCTTACTGGTGTTTTTTTCAGAAACATTTGCAAAAAGTTGCTTTTTACAGATGCTTAGGTACACTTGGAAACTCTTTTCTTAACACCTTCAAGAACAAAGAATAAAGAACTTGTGTATTGCCCTGCAAAATCTTTCATGCATGAGATAAATTCAGCATCAAGAGAAATACATGAGAATACATTAGTGCACTCAATCAATTTCTTTGCGTTGTGCTCCGGGGAGCTTATTTTTAAAGTGGTGTGCAGGAGGTCCTCAGTACGCACTGACATTTTGCTGAGGTATATTGTTAATAAATAATTTGATTTGTGCACACATGTCCCTTACATGGCTTTAAAGATTTATTGCTTAATGGCTGATTTAACTTAGCAGGTGAACTGAAAACGGGGTGACATGGGACCATTGCAGCTAAGTACAAGATGGCAAATTTATCACTGCACTGGCTGTGTCTTAAATGTTAGACCTATAAAGCCACAACATTGTCTAATTTTAGGTCTAAAATTGGATACTTAGACTAACATCTTCATTTCCATAGTGTCCTTATGGTTTAACTAGGATAGAGAATTTTTAAAAAGAGAGCAAAAAGCTCTGTTAAAGATTGATGTAGAGACAGAATTTATTGGTGAAACTAGAGGATGCAGCTAACCTCATCAAATCTGCCAAAAGGAGTGTTTTTGCCCTCTTCCTTTTCTTTCCCTGTGTCAACACTGACATTTGTCTGACCTTCATTTGTGATCTTGTTGAGGAGCTAAACTGCTGTAGAACAACTCACTTGTGTGTGCTGGATGAGTTCTCTTCTCTGACTCAGCTCACTGAGCAGCAGACAGATGACAGTGCACGTGAGGGAAGTTGGGGGAGCAGAGAAGTGAAGCAAAGCAGATTGGTGCTAGATCAGCATTAGGGGTATGTGACATCATGGTCTTACAGCAAAGAAGTTAGAGTATCTCATTCACACTGTTATATGAAGGTGAGTTCCCTAATTCAGATCCAAATCCTAGTTGGCCAAGGGTAAGCTGTCCCGTCTCCCATTCCAGATTCAAACGGCTTCACAAAAGCATGGTCCTGTTTGCTTCAGCTTCCATTGCTGGCCTTGTGCTGTTCACTTATGTTCTGAACATGTTTTTATTGGTTCCCATTCCTTAAACCAAAAATCCACTTTAACTAACTTTGCTAACAGTAATGACAGCAAAAGCTGTTACAAGAATGCAATAATTGGAGCCTTTTTTTTCCTCTTCAATGATTTCATTCAAGGGAATGAACTATAAAAAATTATTATTTTTTGTAAGGATGGTTGGCTGAGTCATCTACTGAGTCATTTGCTGATTTGCCTCAAGACATGGTTTAAATTGTTGTTCTTTTATTCAATAATTTTTCCCTCTATTTTCCTTATTTCTGGGAATCATTAGAATTTGGTTATTAATTAAGTTAATAAAGCACTTATCTTTATTCCAGAGAGATTGTTCTGTCAAATGAGTTGTCTAACAGATAGATGAAGTGAGGATGCCAGTGATAAATGCTTTACTGCCTGCCTGGGAGACTTCCTCTACCATAAAGTAGATTTCTGCAGTTATGAGTGAATGTGTCAAAGACCAAAAAGGTTTTCTGCTGGGATTTCTTTTAGCTGTGAACTCTATTTCTCTCCTTAGTACCTCAGTACTTACAAATAACAGATCAACTCAAGGCTTAAGACATGAAATAATATGAGAAAAAGTTATATTCATTATGTATATAGAAAGAAGAAAAGAGTCTGACTTTTATTTCATTTTATTATTCACTTTCTTTGTGTTGAAGTCAATCAGAAATAGTTTTCTGCATTATTTTTGGCAACCTTTTCAATTTGTGACCATAAAGGCCTATAGAGAGAGGGGTATAGAGAAAAAACCCTTGATTTTTCCCATTGTGATCATATAAATTATACGACTTTGCAGGTCCTTAAACCAGCATTTTTCTAATGAAGGCAGACCCCATTAATGTTATAATTGCCCATCAAACATACCATCAAACATGCTGTCCCTGCTATGATGCCTTCCGTTTCTTCAATATGTTTGCCTTGTGTTCTCTGTAAAGGGAGATGAAGCACAAATATAAACAGGGCAGAAAATAAACAATCAGCAAATTGAAGAGTTGTCAAGCGCTTTGAAATTTAAATCTTTGCTAAAGCAATGCTTGTCAATGGAATAATATTGAAATAACTGGGTGCTCCTTACACAAGAACCAGTCTACAGCAGAGATGAAATGACATGATAATCTCTAATATTCTTTATAATATATCCTTTTCATCTTTTCACTACACAGACAATAATTCATCAATTAAATCAGGATATGTAAAAGTTTAGTTGACAAATATCTAAGGAGGCATTAATTTAAATTTTTATATGGAAAAGCCAAATTTGAAAAATACTAAGAAAACTTTTAGTAAATTCAAAGAACAATCTATCTATGTAGATAAAATATATAGACAAGTTAAAATATACTAAATAGTGAATGTAGTATTTTTGAGATTACAAAGCCAAGCTCCTGGAAGATAAGAAATACTGGAATTAGTTTAAGCAATAAATCTAAGCAATTTTAAGTTGTTACTAGTGAACAAAGTTGTATAATTATGCCATTCTATGCTAATTTTTGTGAAATTTGCTTTCAGCCAGTGACCAATATGGACAAAATAAAATATAAAAAAATATCTTCTACAGAGGGCCACTGTATCCTCACATCATTTTCTGTGGAACATACAAGGAAGCACCTTAGCAGTTAGCAGCTAGTGACATGGAGACAGGATCATTTTTATTTTATAAATCCAAATCAGTATTCAAATGAACTAAAGTAAAATATTTCTATTGATACTGAGAAGTAGGCAGTGTGTGAGAATCATTAACTTAATTCAATCAATCATTTCTTCTCCAGCTTAACAAAGAAAAATGTTAGAATCTTTGCAAAAACTACAGGTAATGGGAAGAAGTACTTTCCATTTAGGAAGATTAGGTGTTAAAAAAGTGGAAAGATACTACTCTGAGCCTATGGTAAATGGCTACAAGAAACAACATTACATCACAGCAGTGGTGGCTGCTTCAGAATTAATAAGTGGTTTAGGATTTCTAACTTTGGCATTCTTGTCAGTTTTCCATTAAGTTATTCTTTAAGGCTTTTCTGCTATCAGACTCAGAACAAAAGCTCTACCTCTTTTTCTTGGGCACAGGTGATATGGAACAATTTCCCATTTTAGCAGCAAATTGATTTGAGAATCTAAAAGCTTTTGAGCATACATCTAAAGAAAATAGAAATCTATTATGTCATAGCCCTGGTCTTTCATTAAAAATAAATTTGTATTAAAGTGCTGGAAAAGCAAATTCTAGCAATTTCTGTCAGTATAAATGAGGAGAAATTCTTATTTTAGCAAAGCTTTCCATTTTTTTTCTCCACTCATAGCTGCATTTTAACTGTTATCTTCAGGGGTTCTGCAGCCATTGTGAAAACTGCTGTCATTAATTTAAAAAAAAAAACCCACTCTCATTAAAAAAATAAACTTTTAGGATGTCCCAGGGCAGGTTAGCTTATAGATATAGTATAAAATGATAAATGATTCTTGAGCTGACTACACACCTTTTCTCACACAGTCAGAAGCACTGGCATTTTATCACTACTAATTATCTCCTTAGAACACTCCTTGGTATAGCAACCTATCAGCTTCATAGTCCTGGTCCCAAATGCCTATGTTAATAACAGCATGTGAGCAATATTCAATAGTGAGTCATAGAGTAAGCTAAAACCTGCCAACGTTGTCATCATCTGCATCCATCCTTTCACCTCTCTCTTGCAAGAGCCTAGTTTATCTAACCAGACTCTTGCAGGTACTATTTTGTTTACTGGAGGGAAAAAATATTGTCATGGGTTTAAACTCCAAGAGATAAGCTCTGGTTGTTGTCATTAAAGGTATATGATCACATCGTGGAGTTTATGCAAAAACATATAATATTTATTAAACAATTATTTTCTTGCAGAGTTTTAGTAATTTCCTTTCCATCACCAACAGGGTTACTTGCATGTTTGAGCAGGTAGCTATAACAAGCTCTCATTGCTTCATTTTTATAGCACAATTGAACTGAAAGATCACAGCTGGTCACTGCAAAGTGATATGTCATTACATCTATAAAGTTTTATATGTTACACATTGCAAAGGATGCTTTTTTCTTTTTATTCTTTTGCATAACACTTTCATTCTTCATGATAGCATTTCAGAATGTTTTATCTATCACTTTCTGTGAGATTCATCTGTCAATTATCACTTTCCCAAATTCACAATTCTCTCCAATCCTGCTGTTTTTTAAGGGAGGCATAATATACACTTGGTGCTGGTGCTAATATAGTGGTAGAAGAATTAATGAGTAATGATGAGGAAACCAAATCGAGGTGAGTTTTTTTGCCAACCATCTAATCTCTTATTATCCTATACTGATAGTTAAAATTTCTTTCTTAGAGGGAATCTAGGGAACACAGATTATCAGCTTCAATTGTATCTTGCATCTTTATAATTCACAGAAATTTAATTACTTTCTGTAATCGTCAGAGTCACTGGCTTGTAGGACAAGTTATTATGTGACTGCTCCCATGGCAGCAGTGGCCCTGAGTCCTAGGAAGTGATTGGTATGGATGCCTAATTGGGCAGGCTTCAAGAGGCAACTGGAGGTATGATTTTGTTGAACAGAATAGTTAAGCATGTTTTCCTTCCTTGGAAGCAGTGGTTTTAATCCTGACTTGTGTTGAATCATTCAGTGCAATTTCTGACATTTTCTAGAAAGCCGTCAGTGGGATCTGATATCTAGAGCAAGACAAGATAGTAGAATAGAATATACTGAGTTGGAAAGACCCCATCAGGATCATCAAATCAAATTCCTGGCCCTGCACAGGACACACCCAGGGTCACATCATGTACCTGAGAGCATTGTCCAAATACTTCTTGAACTCTGTCAGGCTTGGTGCTGGGACCACTGCTCAGGGGACTCTGTTCCAGGGTTCAAGCACCCTCTGGGTGAAAAACCTAAACTTAAACTAAAATAAAACACAAATTAAATCAATTTGATAAAAAAATATAATGTCTAATGGCATTTCAAAGAATAGAGTTATTATTATGTTATTATGATTGAAAAATATTGAATTTTTTACTCTTTTTTCTTCAATGAGCTTAGTACCTTCCTGAATTTTGATTATATTAAATGCTAATGAATAAATAAAGGTAAAATAAAATCAGGCCATTGAATAGAATATTAATTGAAAGGCTTTGATACTTAATATATCAGGTGTAAGGAACTTGGTTATAGGTAAGCAATACCTACATTACCTTGCTTGTGTTCCAGAAGAGAAAAAAATTATCCTCTTATTTATTCAAGTAGATTAAAAAGATGGAGGGGATAAAACAGTGAATAGTTATGACAGGAGAGCTTTAATATTGGACATTTGGATAATGCACTTGCAGAGTTAGTTCATAGTAATAATATAGCAACAGACATAATTTAAAGTAGTTAACCAACACAGATGGACTCCCTGATAGTGCTGTAGGAATGGAATGAAATACTATTTTTTTTAACCATTAACAGGTAAGTGGGTAAATGATAACTTGTGTGTTGGGGTAGCTGAGCCCATCCTGGAACGCTGGTGGGACAGCTCTGCTCTATGAAACCATCCCTTGGAAAGCAAAATGGTCTCTCCCTAGGTTACCTTACCTGGATATGTTAATTCTCCTATATTCATTGACCTAACCTGTTCCCTCACCCTATCCCTCTCTCCTTCTGTATCAACCCACCCTCTCTCCTCCCCTTTGCCCCCTGGCCTCTGGCCAGTGCCCTATAACAAGGGTTTCGCAAGGCCATTCGGCCACTTTCACCTCTGGACCCCCTCAAGAATAAAGTGTCTTCAGAATTCCATACGATTGAGCCCTCTATTTGAACCCTGGTAACGCACAAGCTATCTAGGCTGGGGGAGGTGGATACCTGCCAGAACACTGGCTGGGGGAGGACAGGTCTGTCTGCACAGTACCCGGCTGTACTAGCCAGATTGGTCTTTCGGAGCCTCCAAGACCTGCCTGGTAAAAGCAGAAGCTTCCATCCACCCCCACATGCCCCCATCAGAACTGCATTACTTGTGTTCTGAAGTTTAATGTTGGGTTTTTTTCCCCAGACCTTACACTGAAAGCTATATGACTTTTTACCAATTATTGTCCTTATTTAATTAAAATTTTCCCTAAAAGAAATTGTGAATATTTATTTATTTATTTATTTATTTATTTAAATTCTGATTTATGTGATTAAATATGTACATCCCTTTTGCATTGTAGATTTCTGCCTTTATACAGCTTTTTCTGACATTAATTCAGAGCAGTTGTTCTACTGCTTGATAACACCTACAATGAGCCATGCCAAAGATAAGTGTTTTAGATCAACTGTTTTCCCAAGATCTTTCAGAATTTAATTATCTTCTGCTAAGCAGAGAAGGTTAACATTGGGAGCATGCAAACACAGAACAAAATCCTATCAGGTTTTGGTTTCTGAGTACAATTGCTTTGATTTTTACTGATAAGGAAGATTATCTCATAGCTTGCTTTTGATGTACAATGCTATAATGTTCCCTTGATTACCCAGGATAAAGGTGTGGATTTCCTGAAGGAAGGACTAGCATGCTGCTCATTTAGTTTTTTCCACATTATGCTCCCATATATGGAATAATGTGAAGTCTTCACTTCTTCACTACCTGTGAAGTCAATCTTGAAATTTTTAGGCCTTCATGCCCCTCCAAATTCATGACCCCATCTTTTCAAGATCCCATTAAAGAGAAGGACTATATCTACTCATAGGGATAATTCTAAAAGAAAAACGAGTCTCTCTCTGGACTTTTTTTTCCCCTTGACATGTAAACAAGAATTTATGTTGAAAATAATAGCTTTATATTATCTATAGAAAAGTTGTTTTCTGAAGAATTGCCTGGCAAAAGCTTTGAATAACATTCATGACAATTATTGAGAATGATGGACCAACATCATAGGGTTCTCTTTAAAGTCAGTGAAGCTGTGTCTGGAAGAGCTTGCTGATATGAGCAAACCTTTGACTTTTAATTATATTTTTTGCTTTTCTCAGGCAGAAGGGTGACAAAATGGACCTAAGGTGTAATTAAATTAGAGTGCTAGCTGCTAGAACTTAAGTAGAATACACAACTTTGAGTAGTTTTGGTAAAAATTTGTAAATTAAATGAAATGCAGAGAACAAAACCCAACCTCAGGTTAAACTCGATATACTCTTCAACTGTATTTAAAATTGTTTTGCATTGAGAAATTGATCTTTTCTAAAAACAGACAGATAGATAAATTTAGTAATAAAATTTATGTTAACCTGTGAAACAAAATTGCAACTAGTGAGCAGTAAAACTGTAATAAAATATGTTCGAGGTTTCTGCCTCCCTTAAATCATGCTGAGCACTCACTGGAAGCAAAACAAAACTCTACAGCATATCAAGAGATCTAAGAGGCAAGAAGCAGCAAAGTCATATATTAAAATGCTAGAAAGATTACAATGATGAGGATGATGATGATAAACAGAAAAAGGATAATGTGTGCAATTTTGGAGTTTTTCCACCCATTCTTGCTGTATATGTAAAAAGAAACATGGACAGCTGGCATACCAGATGGTTTATGTTTGTGACACCCAAAGCAAAAAGTTTGGACTGAAAAGAAGTTCTGTTAGTACCAGTAGCAACTCAGAATCCAAATGATGATTCTTTCACTTTGTCTCTTGAGTAGATTAATACTAAAATTCATCAAAAAGCTGAAAAAGCAGCATTCTTTTGTTGCATTTTAATTACCTCATTTTAATTCTGCTGTTCTCAGAAACACAATTTTCTATAAGGAGGGAACAAAATGAACATACAGAATTTAAGGTATGAACAGATTTTTCACAATGAAAAACCAAAATGCCAGCATCTTCTGTCCTGCTCAGTACCAGTGCTTGCAGTTCTGGAAACCCAAAGAACAGTTCAAAATATCATTTCCAAGGGAGTATGTTGTTTTTCTCCAATACTGAAAGCCAGCTTCCCACTTTTGGGAATTTACTAGTTGGTGATTTCTTGAGCAACAGAATGTCGAAGCAGTTACTTCTCTTTTTTCTCTAAAACCACCATCCAAGCCACCACCTAGAAAAATAGATAATTAATATAAGATTAAGTTATAACTTTCTGTAAGAACAGTACACTGAGTTCTCTGGCAGGCAGCTTAGTTAATGGTATAAAAACTTTCTGTGCACTCTTGCTGTGTTGAGTTTTTGATGGATCATAATTGCCATTTGTTTTTTCAAGTTTCAAGAGTGGGATCCCAGTAGAGCTTTCTTTAGAAATAATGGTGAAAATAGACTCATTGAAAAGAGACATTCAGATTCAGATGTCTGTTTTAGGATGAGAAGACCTAAAACCTAATAGTGTCCCTTACTCTCACACAAAAGCATCTTTTAAAGTGACTATCTCTGTGCTATAGACATCTGCATTTTGTAAGATCCAAGAGAATTACCAGCCACAGGCAGAAATAGTCTTCACAGCTGTTTGTTAATTGATATATGTTATTCTTTAGTAAAAGTTCAAAGGAGAATAGGAGAACCCACCATGGATATTCATTAGTTCATGGCTGATTATAATATACATTTTTTTTCCCAGCTCTATGATTCTAAAATGAAAGCCAATATATTAATAACTTAAGAGAGTAAAACAATTTCAAATGTTATTAAAAATAATTTCCTCTAATTGCTTATCTTAGGAGATATCATTTATATCTAGAACACCACAAGATGAATGTGATTTATTAACTTGTTGAATTATTTATACAAGAAATAAAAATAAGAGATGCCAATATTTTTGGGGGACAAAGAACTAAATAAAATTACCATTTTTTGTTAAATGTGCATCTTATCTTTATATGCACTTAAAGCTTCAGCAACCTGCTCTCTGTCTTTGAAAAATTCTTTTTAGCTTGTGAAAATTAAAAAGCATATAAAATTTTATAGCAAAGAGAAGTGAGAAAGAAAGTAAAATTTTAGTAAGATCATCTTTTAAAAATACAATACAGTATCCTACATGTAGTAATAGGGTAAATTATGAGTATGAATCAGGGGAGTTAAATCATGTACTCATTTTGTAAAATGTTTGCAAAAAAGGCCAAATTTTTACAATTTTCTTGAAGTTTATAATATTCAGAAAACAGAGAAACTGTTTTTCAATGTTTAAAAAGGATTCAGGCAAACTGCTACATGTCACCTTTCCCCTAAAGCTGGTAAGGTTCTTCTCTGAGTGTCAAACCATTGAATGTGTGTTTTATTTGACTGGGGTTTGATTTTTCATATACCTTCACAGTTTCCTTGAAAGCTGCCTTGAGTAAGGCCTTGCTGTTATTTTAAAAATATTCTCACAAGTCTCTAGGATGACTATTACATCATGTAAATGGCCTGGTTTTTTCAAAAAAATCTTTTCACGGTGACATTTGATGCCAATAGACCAACGGAAAATAAAGTGTCTGTGAATATAATTTGACATGTAACAGTTCAAGTGTTTATCTGCATAGGCTTTTGCATAATATCTACTGCCATATATTTTTTCATCATTCCTATCTCTCTAGAAACAATTTGATTTTAGTTACTCCTATGGTTCAACGCAAGATTTCAGAAGGGAAAACTGTAGGAATTCTGAACTAAAGGGTATCTTTATTTCTTAAATGAACTACTACTATTTTATCTCATACACAATAGACTTAGCATAACTTTTGAAACTTCTGTCTTAGAAGGTAGGGTAATTGAACAGTGCTTTCTACTCTACTATAGGCATTTGTTGAGATGCAAGCTCCTTCAGGTTGATTTTGTGTTAGTAGGTACCTTTCATTTAGCTAAAGTAAAACCATTTGAGACAGTGTGAGGGGTGGCTAGATACATTTTCAAGCCTGGATATATGTTGAAGGATGAAAACAATACGGTAACCTGAGATGAACTTTTGGGAGGGGGGAGGATTGGTGGTGTGGGGTTTTTTTGTTGTTGGATTTTTTTTCAGAACATAATGCACTGGAAAATCTTTTCTCAAATACTGTCAAACCTAGAATGTTTACCACATACCCTAGTAGATAAAGTTTGAGAGTCACTTTGAAAAGTTGTTAGATTTTAGAGAAATATTTTTTAATTTACTGGAATTTTCACATATAACTAAACCAGGATGAAAGTAATGTAGGCAGAAAGAAACATGGATAGAGATATAAAGCTTGTTGGGCTCCATGATATACCCTTTATATGCATTTATATGCAGCAGCTGAAGAAACATAGTTAAATACATTAAAAGTAAGGTTTTGCCAAAGACATGCTGGCTATAGATACAGAAAAGATAAGAAGTGTTCTAATTTGATCTATGATTTCGATCTATTTCTATGCTTGTTTTCTCAGCAAGATTTCTGGATTTATTCATTTTTAAGTGTCATCCACTGTGATTTATTATTTACTCTGGTATTTGCCTTTGCCATTTTCCTGTTAGCTTCCACATTCAACAGTTACCTGTCTCAGATGCTGTCAGGCTGATCCACGATAATGAATTTTTTTCACCTACTGTCTGGGAAAAGCTTTATGCAGTGACAATTATGGAAATTGTGAGTGACATAAAATACAATTCTTTCATGATATTCTAAGTTCTCTCTTATTAACTAATTAGATGACTAAGCGACACTTGTCACTATCTTTCAGTAAAGCTAATTAAATTCACTAGAACAATATTTTTTGTGATTATGCATAGTAGAGATTACAGGTTGGGGGGAATGTTCTGTAGTTTTAAGAGGAATTTATATAATTTCATTGTCTTCTATGCTTTTGTTACATATGTAGGTACTTACATTAGTTTACCTGCTTTGCCCACCAGAACCAAATGAGCAGTTCTACCAAGCTGTCTAATTCAGAGGAGAGCTAAACAATCTATGCTATTTGAGGGATGATGCTTGAACATTTAAAGCTTATATTGAGTCCAGAACAGAAATTCAATTATCTGTATTGCTTATAAGGATATTTCATTTCTTTGGAAGTAAAAGAAAACACATGGATTAAACAATAAAGCCATGCAGGGAATAATCCAATAAATTCAATATTCTGGCAATGACATAATTTCCAGTAATTTCCAATAATACATAGTCATATTATAACACATTACATGAAGAGTTACATCCTCATGAACACACAGAATACTTATCTAAAAATCTCTGGCTTTAGCTGCAATGACTAAACATTTCTAGTTGAGTTACACCTATTTTCTAGCATTGTGTAAGATAATTTGGTGGTGCCTGTGATTTTTAGGCAATTCATGAGGTCTTACATGCCAAGAATTATTTACCTTGATACTTAGTCCTTTTTGTCTTAGTGCCAAGCACTAACCTACTGTCATTACCTTAAGAATACTTCTAGTTTACTCCCTTAACATTATCATATCCAGGTCTTTCTTCATACTACAACCATATTTTCTGACACCTTCTGACTCCCAACTTCCCTCTCGGTCACTAGATGGCTAAATTTCCAACTGAGGGCATGCACAACTCTATTCTTTTTGGCTAATTCCTTTTTTTTTTTTTTTTTTTTTTGTGTCTTGCTTCATTCTGTGAAAGTTTTTGACAAAGTGATTAACATCTGTTTGCTAAAGCAGCAAAATTCTGTGGGTTTGGAAATGAGAAATGCACCACCACTCTCCTTTAGGTACAACAGTTGGGTGTATCCATGTTTTTGTAGACAATGCATTTTCATTAAGACACTAAGTTTCTCTCCGCTGTAAGCTATCAGGCACATGGCAAAGACTGTGCCTGGTGTGTTCCATATGAGGGAGAAGAGTAGAACTTTTTGACTTGGGTGACAAGAATTTCAACAGAAAAAATAAGATGACAAGGTAAAGCTAACTTTGCCCATGTTTGTAAAAGAAGGCTTAACAGCAGGAAAAAAAAATAAAGGAAAAAAAAAAAGAAATAACACTAAGATAAAGTACAAGTACTGTCCTTTAAAGTTTATGCAGAAAATTGATTAGAAATATTGAGATTTATCATGGTAAAATGATGAATTCTCTGACATTTCTTAACTCTAAGATTATCTTTGGAAGACAGACATAAGTGAACTCGAAAAGGTGTGTGAGAAAGAAACAGAAATCAACATATTTTATACTGCTGTGGCTGTCTCGACATTTATGTCTTTATTGGAGATTATGTTTGGATCAGATGCACATTTCTGAAGTGAACTTTCTAACTGTCCCTGTGTACTACAATTTGGTTCATGTCATCAAGCTGTATTGGAGAGTGCAAAACAATTTCTTTTTGATTAAATTAAGCTGAAAGATGCACTCCAGGAACACATATAAAGTACTGTAACTGCTAATGAGCTTTCATTCAAATAAAACATACACCTTTTTTATTCCTTTGGTTTAGAGTGGTTTGGGTGTTTTGGTGGTTTTTTTGTTTGTTTGCTTTTTGTCTTATAGATGGCAAGTGTGTGTGGTCACTACCTTAAAAAGAATGGGAAAAGTTTTTAAAATTGTAACTAAGCCAGTGTCTTTTTTTTCTACTATAGTTTGAACTGAGGTGCAAATTTGAAACACAGGGCTAGAGCTCCAGGGAAGATTGTCCTGTTTGCCCAGACATACAGAAAAACAGAGCTAGAGGGCAGAATATATAGTATTATAAACAAAGAACAAAAATTACATAAAAGCACATCAAACACAAATAAGAAGTAACATGGAGAGAATCTTGAGAAAGGTATCCTTGCAGTAGATATTTGTTTATATTATTAATGGAGAAAAATTATGACAAAGGAAAAAAACAGTCCCAGGCCACAAAGTATATTAGCGAAATCATAGCATCCCATCTTCCTGGCTTTTAGGCAATGTTATTTTTCCATGTTTTTTCTTCTGTATCTCTCTCAGACCATAAATATATAACTTAAATATCATTTTTGGACACCTGATATCTCGAATGCACAAATAGTTTTGAAAGAGCATCTTGAGATACTGTATCAACCAGATAATTTTCACAAATTGGAAACTGGCCAAAAATTGTTGTCAGCATGCTGACAAGACTGACTTGTGTAAATGTGAGGCTCAGAATAAGAATTTTAAAAATGCTGGAGAAATGTGATTTAGCTCACATGCTGATCTGATCTGTTACCTGCATGTAAAAATGAATCAAAAGTCCTGAATCATATGCTCAACATCAGTCATATTTTTAAAATCGACCTTTTTATACTCTTATGCCAAGTATAGGAAACTTCCCAGCTGTGACAACGACTTTAATTTTTTTGACCTTTATTTAATCAATAAAAAGATGAAATCTGGAAAACTAGGATGACTTAAAATATTTGCTTTGTTTCAATACTGGATTTTTTAAAGGTTGCTTCAAAGTTAACATGAATATTTATTTAGTAAGGACACCTTTCCATGGTCATCCCATTACAAGTGTAATTAGAATTCAGATGTGTTTTTTCTATTGACTTTATTCTACCATAGAGCTCTTCATCTTGAATAAATACAAGATTGAAAGGATACAAATGTTACAAGCATGGTACTAAAACACAAGAACTACTGATTTCTCACCTCTATGTTTTTGAGAAGCTGTCTGAAGTTAGATTTTTACAAAGTATTCAGGTACTAAAAAATCCATGTTCTGTCAAAAGTAATTTTCAAAGAAGGTGTGGTGATTTAGAAATTTTACGTTCTTTTAAACTGCCTTGAGCTATACATCGCAGGTACTTTTGCAAATGCCACCAAGAAAGGGGTAGAGGACAAAGCACTTGTTCCAGGTATGTTGTGCTATTTTAGGAATCTGAACTAAGCTCAATTCTAGAGACTAATGTAGCAGCTTTAGTGCTTCTGGGGCAGAGATGATGCCATCAATCCAAATAAGCAGTGTGTAGCTCAACTGCAGGTAGTGGTAAAGAGCAGAATTTCTGTCTGGTGGGTAAATAGAGTCCTTTACATTGCTGATAACTGTGGCCTACTACACTAGACCGAAAAATACACTGACAAATACATAGACACAGCATCATCTCAGCTTTATGTGCCAAAATATACTGGAAAAGACAGTCATTTATTTCAAATATCCCACTGCAATTGTTTACAAACAGACATCATAAACTGTAAATCTGGGAGCTACTTTGAGATATATATTTTTGAAAAGTCCATCTAATTTCCTTCCTGTGTGAGGTGTGAGTGTTTCTGTTGCACACCAGCCACCTCTCACAGTGCTGTTAATGAATGCTTGCTGAAGCTGCTGAAATTCACATACAACATAAAGATTTTTGTGAGAAAGACATCTTTCTCGAATATATGAAGGAACTGTGTGTGCCTGTGCATATATGTCCATGTATTTCCATATTCGGTGGTAATTATGATAAATAGATATGTAGCTGTATCTCTCTCTCTATAGATATATGTATGTATAGATGAAAACATGTGTATATGTATGAAAACATGCATATATGAACTCTAAATAGCAGTGTGCATCACTATATACTAATTCAAAAAGTCTAATGTAGGAAGACATTACTTTTCCCAATGATTGAGGGGAAAATATTAATTTTCCTAGAGTGGCTTCTCGTAGTGAATTTGTATTCATGTGAGCATATGAAGCTAATGGTAAAAATACCCCCAACACACATTAGTATCACATGCTTTCAAATACTTAATATAGAGTTTTAAAATGTCAGGATGTTATAATTGCATATGAGCAAGTTTGTTTTGATTAGCAGTAGTAGGAAAGATATTTCCTTTGGGTTTGACACAGAGCAACACAAGTTCTTATGTAAACTGAGTAAGCTAGGCTTGTCTGAATGCCCTCTGTCATTTAGGCATTGCAATAAAATATAAACAAATATGTTGATGTTCTGGCAGACGATGGCCTTTGAGTTGTTTCAAAGAACACACGTCATGATCTTTATTAATGCCTAACTTGTTAACTTTAGTTATAGATACATCTTTAGAATAATTTTGTGTATTATTCATTCACTAAGAAGAAAATGTTACAGTACTTTCAGTTTCAAAGAGGGAGACATCCATATCTATTGCATAGAACTTTCTAGTTTTCTCACTGTACAGTAATGAAAGCCATTTATCTATTGGCTTCAGAGGTAAAGAATCATGCTTTAAGGCATCCAGGTCACATTAACTCATAGACTGATTTCACATCACAACCAAATTGGGTAATTGACGAGAGAACATGCCCAGCTTAATTCTGATCCGTGTGCCCAGTAGGCAGGTGGAAGGAGAGCAGACTGGAGAAAAGACGCAGAGGCGTTTTTGATTTTGATTAGTAGTGAATGAGCTGCATAGCTGGATTTAGGTGCTGAGGAGCACTTCCAGGCTCATCATCTCAGATATACTCAAACATGATTTAGTTTCGTAGTGAGACTCCTTAATGCTCTACTTGAGGTCTAAGTTAGGCATTCCGATTTTCTGTGCAGACCACTGGAGAGAACAGAAACCTTAAGAAGCATATTAACAGGAATGGCATAGAGACTGAGGAGCTAGCTATAGCTTTTTCTTCAGAATACATTTCCTCGCAACTATTTTATCAGACTGAATTATATTTCCAAATCTATTATTAACCATACAATCTTGGATATCTTTAAAAATGTCAGTGCAGTTTCATGGACCAATTGACTATTGGCTGACTGAAAAGGTGTATTCCCAGCAGTAGATACTTAAGTGACTTCAGACTGTACTGATTTTTTTTACTTTGGTGGTGGCTTCAATGAGAAATTTTACATTTTTGAAACATAATTTTATTCCTCTAAATATCTGATAAATGTCAAAGATCTTTTGTATATCTATTTGTTCTCTGAAAAGGCAAAAAGTCAGATTTTCCTACTAACTCAATGAGAACAAAAATATTAACTCCTATGTTTATTTACAGCAAATATTTTGAAGTATTCAAAAACTGTTCAAAAGTGTGCTTTTTGATTAGGAAGTGGTAGATGAGAGCAATGTTTTACTTAACTGTGAAGTTAAAGCAGCAAATTCTGAGAACGAATTTTCAGCCTACATGTCCTGAAATGCCCATGATTTTACCTATTAACATGAAAGGGAATATTTAAGTTTGAATATTTAAAAAAAATAGTCATAACAAAATTTAAAAACGTTATTTAAAAATTTACATTATAAAAATACAAATGAAAAATAATAAAAATAAAGAACTTAAATTTGCTTTTTTTTAACAGTGTGTCTGAAAACAACTTGTGGAAATATTTAAATTAAATACTACTACGGTAAATTTTTACATTCCCTTGAGATGCACTAATGGATGTTCCAATTTTAAACTAAGAAATTATTGCCAAAATCCAGTTCTGCTTTTATTTAATAAAAAAAAAGCAAAACCAAAAAAATCCCCATCCACTACCACCACCAAAGCAATTAATATGTAACTATAGTTTTAGCACAGTTTTTAGACTAATCAAATTTTGCGGTTACAATTTCTATACTATTTCTCAATTCAAGAGTTTATAAATATATTTTTCTCTGTTTATAATCTGCTCTGTGTGTCACTTTCAGACTTTTCTCTCCTATCACCTGAATATTAGCAACACTAACAGACATAATTTTCCAATAGAACATAATGTGAATCACTATCATGTGATTTCCTAGAAAGGTAATGCTGAAATAGATACACTTTGCATATGAATTCTCCCAGACACTGCAACTCTGATTCAAGTCCTGTGAATTCTGTGAACACATGTTTTCTTAGAAAGTGTATCTGAATCCCTGACTGTCATGGCTCTGCTATTTCAGACATCAGATTGGCATAAGGCTAATCTAGTACAGGACTCCAAATAAGTATGTGGTGAGCAGCCAAGACTGGGAAATCACATTGTTTCTGGCATGACTTCAGTTAAAATCAGGTGGTAAAGGAATATACATGAATAATGATAATTTTGAAAAGTTTGGGTATTGCTGACCGGGATAATATTTGCAGCAGGATTATCGGGCAACACATTGGCACATATTCTTTATGTATGAAATATTCCCAATTTTCTTCAAGTTTCCTTCTAAACTGTTTTCTTATATACTTAAAAAAATTTTCTCATTCCAAAGCCAGGCCATGTCTTTTCTTCCTGCCTAAAAAAATAGTAATCTTGAATGCTATTATTTTTAAATTGTCATAGTAAAATGAATTCATATATAGAACTTTTGAACCTTGGGGCTCAAAGAATTTTATAATTATTACCTTCAATTTCCTCATTTTACCCTGGAGCACAGTGACACCGAAAGTAGCAAAGTAGGTTTTTGTGAAGACCTTATTCCAAATTAAAGAAATTAACAATTCATTGTGGTTTTAATGAGATACTCTGCAATTGCAGTTTAAAATAGGTCTTGATACCCATGACTCAATCTCATCAAAAGAAAGCAGCTGCTACATCATAGTACTGAGAGCAAGAGCCAGAATTCATTAGCCTTTGAAAATATCAGTGCTGGCGACCATGTGGATATATTCATTGGGGAGGGGGGGGTTGGGTTTTGGTGGGATTTTTTGGGGGCTTTTTTGGTTTGGTTTGGTTTGGTTTTGGGTTTTTTTTTGGTTTTTCAGTGAACCCAGAGGGTTGTCTTTAAATATACTTTTGCTCACATTCTTCACTAAAGCCATGGACTCAAAGACCCAGAAAATGCTTTGAAAGTATATTTTAGAGTTCTGACAGACCTAACTGCCTTAGAAAGAGTGATTAATTGTGAGCACTTAAAATCTTCAAAAGTATATCAATGCCTTTTCATTTCAAGCTTCTTTTTGGTACCTAAATTCTTCATGGTAGTGCAGAATGGTAGTCATAAATGTACTAAAGGGTTTCTCTGGTGGCCTGCTTTTCTGCTAGCTTACCTTTGCAGCAGGAAAAGGCTTTCTGCTTGAAATCTTCTGATCTAAAAGACTAGAACCTACTCCAGAGAACTGGAGAGACAGCCATGTGGTTTTAGTTGGATTCTGTTTCCTTTGCTGTCACTTTTCACTGACTATGGCAGACAAGAACTAAATGAGTACACCAAAGTACAACACAAGTTATTATTACCTGACACCTAAACATCAAAGGAATATCTTCCTTTGTGGTTTGTTTTAAGTAGGGAAAAGAAAAACAATAGCAGACTTAAGGTCTATCCCTGTGCCTTTCTGTATTTATTTATGCTACAGCTCAGCAGCCGACATGAGAACCAGGCTGCTGTCCTTTCCTGTGCTGAGGAGTAGAGAACCTCAGGATGAATTCAAATAGACTGTTGAAAGGCAGTAATGCAAAGTTCAATTTTTAGGTAACACTTGTCTCCCAGAAGTGATATTTAGAAACTGAGTGACCAGGGCTCTTTTGAGTCCAAGGGGTGTACTCTAGAGTCTTACCAACACTTGACTACACAAAGAGTTGCAATTAGAATATACTTTGTCATTACAATCTACAACTATACAAGATCAATAGTCCAGAATTCTTCCCTGTGGCTTATTCTTTCCTTTGCTCGTTGCTACATTACTGCTGTCTATATAGTGTATAATCAACTGTACAAAGACCACAACTCAATTCACCACAAAGCCCGGTGGTAAGACAGTTCTTAGAGGGAAAATGTGTTAAAGGTTTTGCACTTAAGTATTATTTCACATAAGGTACTCTTTGGAAGCTGAGCTGAGGGATGCCAGGGGACAGTAGAAAAAGTGCACGTGTCTCTTCTCTTCCTAACCCAGGACTCACTTTTAAGCCAGGAGAAAGTACAGCAGAATACTTCAATAACCATCTTAAATAGGCTTCTACCCAGACTCACAAATACCCACAAGAAGACACAAAATGCATTGGCAACATCTCTAGCTTATTGCTGTTTCATGCCTAATTCTCCTAATTAACATGATCAGGAAATTCACATGATAGGAAACAGTTAGCTAAATGAATGGTCTCACTATTTATAATGAAGCTAGCTTTGCACTTGTGAGCTTTTTGCCGTTAGTCTCTTGGAATGATTCTTCTATTCATAACGTCTGCCTGGAATTGGTCCACACAAAACATAGAGCTGGATTCAAATGTCACTGTGAGTATCGGTTGGGAATTCTCATGTTATCAGACTTCAGAGCTGGCAGTGCAGCTTCCCAGACTTGTTGTTTAAAACAAAAGATGAATAAGCTATAACGGCATTGGCTATGTGTGGAGTCACACTTACTTGTTGCTACAGGCCAGGAAGGTATGATTATAACTTAATTCTGGATGTTTGGGGAGAGACTTGTCTAGGCTGATGGGTAACTAAAAAGCTGGAATCTGTCCCAGTTAACAGGGAAGAGACAGTTTTGTCAGCTCCAAACTATTTTCTTTATAGCCCTATTCAAACATACATAAAATAAGTCATTAGCATAATAACAAAAAATATTATTTCCCCAAAAGACCAACAAAAATCATTTTATACATTCTGAAAGCCTGGATTCTTTTTTAAATTTAATTTCAGTATCACATTGTTTATGGGTCTAGAGGCGACACTGTATTTATTTTTTATTGCTAAAGAATTTTAAATACTGGCGTATGCTTTGTCTTTCCTCAAACTTCATAATCAATATTTTTTTATGATGTGATAACATAAAATGTGAAACAAAAGGACTTTGTTCTTACATGGCAACAAAGGATAATTTTAAGTCTTGGTTTTTGATTTATTCTGTCATCATAGAATCACAGATTCATAGGCTATGTTGAGTTGGAAGGGACCCATCAGGGTCATTGGGCCCAACAGAGACCCCAAGAACACCACTATATGCCTGGCACCGTTGTCCAAGCTTCTTGTACTCGAACAAGCGTGGTGTTGTGACCACTTCCCTGGGGAGCCTGTTCCAGTGCCCAGTCATCCTCTGGGTGAAGAAACATTTCCTGATATCAAACCTAAACCTCTCCCAACTCAGCTTCGTGCTATTTCCTTGAGTCCTATCACCAGTCATGACATACAAGAGATCTGTACCTCCCACTCTGCTTCCCCTCCTGAGGATGTTGAAGACTGCAATGAGATTCCCCCTCAGTCTCTTCTCCAGGCTGAACAGACCAAGTCACCTCAGATTCCCCTTCAGACCCTTCTCCATCCTTGTGGCCCTTCTTGGATGTTCTCTAACAATCTTTTTATGTTGTGACACCCAAAACTGCCCCCAGCACTCGAGGTGAAGCCGCCCCAGTGCAGAGCAGAGTGGGACAATCCCCTCCTTTGCCCGGCTGGTGATGCTGTGCCTGATGCCCCCCAGGACATGGTTGGCACTCCTGACTGTCAGGGCACTGCTGACTCATGTTCAACTTGCAATTGACTGGAACCCCCAAATCCCTTTCCACAGCACTGTTCGTCAGCTTCCTGTTCCCCGGTCTATACACAAAACCAGGACTGCCCTGTCCCATGTGCAGAATCCAGCACTCGCCCTTGTTAAACATCCTATCATTGGTGATTGCCCATCGCTCTAATTTGTCAAAGTCTCTCTGCAGGGTCTCTCTGCCCTTGAGGGAGTCACTAGCTCCAGCCTCGATAATGTCATTGGCAGGCTTCATATTCCTTTGAGTCCTGCATTCAGGTCATTAATGATGTTGAAGAGAACTGGGCTGAGGATGGATCCCCAACAGTGACCAGATGCCAGCCTGGTGTTACCTCATTCTTTGTGCCTGACCTCACCAATCATGTAACACGGTTTCCCAGCTGTGTGCTGGACTTTTTGTGCAGAAGGATACTGTGAGAGACATTATCAAATGCTTTACTCAAGTCCAAAAAGATTACATGCACTAGGCTTTCCTAGATCAACTGGGTTAGTTGTCCTCTCATAAAAGGAAATCAGGTCTGACAAGAAGGATTTTTTCCCCATGAAGCCTTGCTGACTGTGACTGATGACTTGTCCCTGCTTGTGAGATGACCATCCTCATCCTGTAACAGTCTGATATTATTGTTATGCTGCCTATTTTATTGTTATGCTGCCTATTTTATTGTTATGCTGCCTATTGTCATTAATATATTTTAAAAAACCTTTTTATTGTCACCCACATTTCTGGCCACCTTCAAAGACAGATTTTCTCCCTAGAGTGGCAAACAGCATCTCTGTATTCTTCCCATGTCACCTGACCTTGCTTCCGCTGGGCATACTTTTTTGTCTTATTCACAAGAGAAGATTCCTGTTTAGCCAAGCTGGCCTTCTGCCCTGCCTGGCTGACTTCTGATATTTGGGAATTGCCTGCACCTGTGCCCTTAAGGAAGTGATGTTTCAAAAGTGACCAGCATTGACAGACACCAGCACCTGCAAAACATTTTCCCAGAGGACTTTACCTACTAGTTCCCTGAGCAGCCTGAAGTCTACTCTCCGCATGTCCAGAGGTAAAGTTTT
Organism: Orthonyx spaldingii; assembly: GCA_013397795.1. Taxonomy (NCBI): domain Eukaryota; kingdom Metazoa; phylum Chordata; class Aves; order Passeriformes; family Orthonychidae; genus Orthonyx; species Orthonyx spaldingii. The sequence continues at coordinate 205,916 of VZTJ01004890.1, forward strand.
GCTGACACTTTTGCTGCTGTTGAGAAAGATTTTAAACTTGGTCACTTCATGTTGCCGTGGCCAAGACAGCTGCCAGTCTCCACTTTGCTCATGAGATCCTCTTTGTTGACAAGCGGCAGATCATAGTTTCTGAGTCAACTCCCTTAGAAGCTGTTCCATAAAGTTGTCAGGGTTTTTAAGGAATCTTTCGAGGAACCTTGGAAAACCCAGGTTGTAACCCTGGTAAGCTGTATGGTGCTCCCAGTTAACTTCTGACAGTTGAAGTTCCCCATAAGGATTGACTTGCAAGTGTCCCTTAGTTCTTCAAAGAATAATTTGTCAGCATCCTGGCTGGGAGGTCTACAGCAGACTCCCACGATGACACCCACATTATTTATTTTCCCCTTAATTGTTATCCAGCGGTTCTCAACTGTGCCACTGCTAACTGTGAGCTCCATACAGTCTAGCCCGTTCATTACATACAAAGCCACCAATCCCCCCAACACTTCTTCAGCCCCACCTGTCCCTCCCAAAGAATGGAAGAGAAAGTAAGAAAAGATATTTTTTCTACAAATAGAAGATATACCACATGAAAAACAGAACAGATAAGGACTAAGTAACATATCAAATTGACTATTTATTTTAATTCCCTTTAACTTATACAGTCTGAAATATCAACTTTACAAAATAGACAAAGGGAATTTAAATATGTTCCAAACCTGTTCTTTAGAATTTCCTTTTATTGAAACACTCAGGAGAGTACTCAATCTGCAAAGTCACCAAAATTCAATATTTTGTGCATGTTGAGAAGAGAAAGGAGGTTATCCTACTGAACTGCATGTGAAGTGTTGAAAGTGTTCATCTATACTCCTTGCTCATTTGAAGGTTTTTTTTTTTCCTTAATGAAAAATAAACCCATTTCTTTTCAAGTGAAAAATCATGATTGCCTTTATTCTTTACCTTTGCTGTTTGATAAGAATTGTTAGCTCACTAAACCTTAGTCAGAGACTCACAGCTGTAATAAAATCATACAGGTTTTGACTTGTATGTGTCCAAAACTGATCACGTGCTGCATGTGAAAGTATTGACAATGATTTTCTGGTATAGACAAAATTTTTAATCTTATTGCTTTGTTCTGATTTTATACATTAAAAATGTTTTTTCTTGTTTGGCTACCTAAACAGATAATTTCAATCATCATAGTGCTCATAATGATAAACCATCACTTCTGCAAGTTTTTGCAGCAAATTGAGAAGAAAAAATGTAGCTGAATATAGTTACTCAGAAGAAAAAAAAAAGAATTTTCTTCTGAAGGACAAAAATTAAAGTTGAGATTTCACTCTGCAAAGGACAAAAAAAATGAATACTTAAAATAAATCACAGGAGTGATATTTTAGCATCTAAGGACACATCAAATTTAAAGACTTTATATACAAGCAGAGTACTGAGAGAGAATTTAGTCATCATTTTACTTTGTTTTTGCACACAGCTTTTCCTTTACCTGTTAAATTCTCTTAGTCCCAATGCAAATGTTTTCTCATTTTCACCCTTTCCACTCTCTCCTCCATCCCACCAGCAGACAGCAAGCAAGCAGCTGAGCTGCCTAGCAGGGCTACAGCATGACAACGTGATAAACACTGATCTTCTGACACTTCTTCCTGTCTTTTTGCTTCAGTTGTAAGACCTGTCTTTGTCTGGTGATAATGGAGTATCCAGTAATCATATTCTTTGTCAACATCTGTAGCAAAAAAGTTAAAAAACATTCTGGAAACTGTAAGTATAAGATTTCGAGGAATGTTCTGAACTTCTGAAGGCTGGAATTACAGACACGTAAGCTTCAGCAGATTGGAAGAGAGGACTTGTCCAGATCATTACATTCTGCATATATTTGTATAGTTATAAAAATGACATAAACTTCCCCATTTAAATATAGCAAGATATAAAGAAAAAAAATTCAGTAGGGAATATCTCCCCTTTCAAGATACAGGTTGTCACTTTAGCAGTTACAAGGTCATTTAAAAGTCAACATGAAGTGAGAACGAGACAAAGAATAGCTAATATTGACTAAGCTATTAAAAACACATTGCTGAAAAGTTCTCAGATCTAAAACCAAAAAGTGTTTCAACCACAAAAAAAAAAAAAA
>VZTJ01004890.1:208045-308339 GCA_013397795.1 Orthonyx spaldingii
ACAAAAAAAAAAAAAAAAGATGGAAGTATGGTATTGCCCGTATCAGATAAAATGTCTATAGAAACAGATTCTTAGTTTAAAAAAAGTGATGACACAGAACTAGGCTTAGTTCTAGCTTATAGAGGTGAACATATGTTACTTTGAAAATATCTTTAAAAATCTAGTAATGCACTGAACCACCTATCATAGATCCTTGAACCCACGGATGCAAAAAGAATTCCATATCGCTTCAGGAGAAAGCCTTTTTCCATAATTTTACAAACCTGTATAATCCTGTCACTGCACTGTGATTTTTCCCAGCCTACAGTAGCTAGTTCTGCTCTCCCAATCCTGCCCCATGGTTCTGCATATCTTGTGCCTTGTTTGAGTCCTTTACAGCTATATTTATATAAAGCCTATATTTGATGGGCTTGTGTTTACCAAGCCAACAGCAACTCAGCCTCTTTCCTGGTGGCTCACACCAGGTGCAATTTTGATGATGTTTGGCAAAATGAAACTCATAATTGTTAGATACCCTGGATGTCTTTGAGCCCTTCACAGACAGGTTTTGTTTAGCCAATAGTTTCTGGTCTTAGGTTTCTAGAATGGAATGCATTTTCTTTTATGTACAAATGGAGTGGGAGTTAGGAGCACTGAAGAGTTCAATCCCTGTTTTGGAGAATATAAAGAAAACTGAGTTGCTAGCTAGTATGTCTCCAAATCCTCTTCAGAAGGGTTTCAGACTGAAAAATTCTCTACTACGGTACATGTTTGCCTTTTTTAAACTTCAGTCATAGTGACTATGTTTAATTGCAGCATTATGTATCTACACTATGCACTACTGTACACCTACAATATACAGCCTATTTAAGTTTTGCTGCATGTCAACTCATGTGAAAAAAGACAGCAGTGTGCACCTAATTTCCACTGGCAGGAGGCTGCAGGGTATGTGGGCTGTAAAGCACTGCTGAATACACTTATCTGAAAAATAAAACTGTTACAGTGACCACAGGCAATATATCCCAGCAGAGATTTACAGTCCTACACTGATTTTGTTTTCTGTTTTCTGGGAACTTTTCTAGCTCTTCAAAACCATTTTGAACTTGCATCTATAGTATTTCTAACTTACTATTCACTTTTTTCCCACGTTATTGTCATAATTGTCCCACACTTTCAGTAGTTCTACGAGGTGTGTACAACATTACTGTACATACATGTGAGTACGGCAATGTTTCAAGGAAGTATAGACGATGTGTTTATAAATAAGACAAAATAACAAAAAGGAGAATGGTTGATTATTACCTAATAAATGAACTAGGCATTCTAATTGATCTGAATCTGTAGCAGTCTGGATAGATATTCTGTTTGGCTAAATTATTACATCACATCCGTTACTAAAACATCTGTATGACATCAAGTAGTTAGCTGAGAAAATAAGTATTCGTCACATTCATTTATATTTTTTCCATATAGAAAACAAATAAATATTATTTTAATAATAATTTTAATAAATTTGCAGCTAGCTTTGTACTAGAAAACAGCAAATTAAGGACAAGAAATGTGGGAAACTATGAACAATTAAAGCTTAATAGAAGGAAAATCAGAAAGGCTAAAATACATCAAAATACCACTGTACCTATTTTTTCTCTGAAATGATAGGGAATTCATGCACTACAAGTTAAATGACCAGCATTCTAAAATGCTGCGTGATAGAAAACCTTGGTAATGTAAAATTATTTGCATGACAATCTATTAAATTAAATTTAAACTAATATTATTTTACCATTCTGAAAGACAACCACTAAGTCAATTTGTTGTCTCAGAATGGCAGAACTACACTGCTAAACGGAAGGATTTATATGGAATAAGTGATTTTTATACCCTGAGAAAGAGAAATTGTCCTAAGGTTTTCTTTAGTAGAAAGTTTAACCTTCGGCTCTGTCAGTAACCTTTTTCCTTCAGTCACTCTTTTAAGTTTTTTATGTCACTATTAATTAGTTAATATTTTGTCAATATATTTGCTTGACATGTTCTGATTTAGTCTTGTCAGCAGACATGTCATCTTTTGGTATATCTCACTCTTTTACAGTGTTTTTCTTAATTTTTTTAAAAAATGTATTATATAGTCACCTTTTTGTCTTTCAGGAATATAAAGAATAATTTATGCTGAAGTCTTCAAGATCTTCGAGAGTTTTAACTCTATTTGAGCAGTTTATGTTTTGTTGGTATGGCTTCATATTGAGATAACTTGTTTACTAATTGACAGGGTACCTATTATAATTGAAATAATTAAGTATGCAAACAGGAGATTAGTCTCAGCAGTACAATTATGTTCCTGTCATTCACATTTTAAAGACAGATTTCTAAGACAGGTGAGATTCATGGTTTTATTCCATGTTTCTGTTTTCACAGTTTCGTAAACTTCAGCTTTTTTTGCTTCAAAGAAGTCCTTTGCTTTATGCTAAAATCCATAGTTTTTCCAGCACAACGACTTTGGCTCTTAGTAAATGCGTGTATGAGGCTGTGTGACTTGTGAGTAGTACAGATGATCTATTAAAAATTGTCAGAAAAGAAAATATATTATCATATGTAATAAAATGGTTAGTCTGAAATCAGGAGTCCAAGAATTTTAGGAAATGTTATTTACATTCAAAGGACTATGCTAATATTTTCTGCTGTGGGGTAGGATTTATCTTGCTTTATTAGTTCCATCTAAAGTTTGGTGCCTATTTTAGGGAAGGCAGGCTTCCATGACTGTCAGTGGAGAGAGATAGGCACTCCAACTGACAATTTGTCCTTGCTATCTTAGACATGTATAGTAGGATAGGGTGAATCACCTTCTTTAAGTGCCCAGAGGAATACCAGATGATGATATGGATTAGTCACCTGATTTTAGACAGTTAAAGCAAGATAAAGTAAAGTCTGATGCACAGTGTCCAATGTAGTTACTGCAGCACTCTTCTTTACAAGCACAAAGGGTAAAAGATTTTGTCAGCTGAAGATAATGTATGGTCTGAACTGTTTATCAGTTCCTTGACCTGGGTTGCAATAACCAGCATGATTCCTGAATTAAGCAGGTGGATGGCATAGCTCCTGTAGTGACTGGAGTCTGGCAGCTCACTGTGATAAAAGCAAGAGAAAAGCTGTTTTCTATGGCTACTCTTGTAAAAGAAGGCCAGCAGAGCATACAGTTTTTGTCCTTTAATGCAAGCAAACAGGAAATCTAGTACTTAGTGCCTAAAAGGTACTGGCATCCACATGCCTCTCTGTAGGTGTCAAGCACATGTGCTCAAGGAATTAGCATCTGTTAAAGGTTCTTGTGTAGGTACATTTTCAACACATTAAAAAATTGAAATTTATTTGCAGTTTTATACTCTGAATACAGGGTAAAGCTCTGGGATACTAGAATGAAGGGTAAATATTTTTCCTTCTGGAAAAAAAATGAAATCACAAGAAAGCAAATATCTCAAAATTTAAGCCTGGGAGTATTTGTATTTTTCCTTTCTAGATTCTAGTGAATGACTTCCTAACTGTAGATTTCATGCTAATCTTTAAACATTTGAGAAAAAAAAAAAAATACTCTGAGGATCATTACAATTTCTTTCTATTTTTTTATTTTATGATAGAAAAACATTTTCTAAGGCTAAAGAGCTTAACAGGGTTTTCCCAGAACCAGTTCAAATAGTGAATATCCTTTACTTTGTTGTTATTGTTGTTTGCTTTAAAGTAATGTTCCCTTCTAATTTTTTGATTGCCTTAGTACATGCATACTGGAGCAAACCTAGATTTTAGTTACAAGCTACCATTTTTTTGCAGTAGGTTGCAGTGTTACATTATAAAGCCATTCTGTGTACAGGTTCTGTTTCTGACTCTGTGAGTTTTTGGTGGCTAGAAAATGTGCTTTCAAGAGTAATTGTAATAAAATGAGAAATACAGGAAATCAGGGTGAATTTGAAAACTTTGATCAGTATGTGTTTATTACAAGTTTATGAAATCTCTTCTTACCCCTTCTCTTTTGCTGATTTCAGACTGCTTGATCGAAACAGATTTAGTGCATAGATTATACCATGGAACAGTTGTAGGAACCTGTACAACTCATTCATGCACAACTCTCATTAATTCTTTATTTCTGTGTTTGCAGCATGCTTATATTTAATTTGCAGGCAGATAAGGAAATCTTGCAAGTAAGTAAATACCTTTTGACTTTTCATAAAGGTTATTATCAGCTTCTTGAGTAGTATGTTGGCAATATAGAGAAAATGAAATAAGTTTACAACTTGTTGTATTGTTGAAAAATCTATTTAATTGTCTCCATTGAAAAAAGTGGTATGATAAAATCTTACTATTTCTTAAGAACTAATAATGGAATCTATGCTAGAACTGAAAAATTAAGGGAAAATGCCACTATAGAAATGAATAGATTATAAAAAGAGAGAAATGTGTGGAAAAAATTATAAAAAGATTAAAAAGTGGGGAGGAAAAGGTGAAAAAATGAGGAAAGAAACAAAAAATATACGGTCTTCATACTACCATTGCATAGTAAAACAAGGTAAAGCATTTAGTAGGACAAAATGGTAATTTTGTAAAAAAGACCCCAACAAAACCAAAATGTCCAATGGCTTACTTGTCTTCTGTATTCTTTACCGCTTCCTTGTGAAGGTATTCTGTATTCTAAGTGACTAAGCCTGTCTGATTCAACTAGTCTGATCTAGTTTAAGACAAATTTTGTCCAAGAAAAAACTACATACAATCTTGTAGCTATGTTGAAATTTTTATAATTTAAGCAGTTTTGTGCCTGTGGAGAAAAACTCAATTCCTTTTACCTATGTCTCTCCACTAGAAGTTAGAAGTTTTTAGATGGTATCTCTTGTCAGTAGCAGCTTCAAGAATCATCTTCATGAGATCTTTTAATATTATTTAGGTCTTGAATATTTTAAACCTAGGAATCAGCCCTACAAGTGTAGATGAAAGAATGAGTTGGATGAGGCTTTTATGCACACACACACGAACATGTGCACACACAGATAATCTGATTCTGTGAACTGAGTGGGTTCAGGTCACCAGTGAACTACTGAGGTCAAAAGAGTAAAGCTATTTCTTCCATTTTTTTAGCACAAGTTGCTCCAGACATCTGGACATTCATTATAGCAGATCAACTCATCAAGCTTGTTCTCACTTTTTAAATTAGTGAAAGTACTTCTAATGAATCCCACACCTTGGAAAGGGCAAATACAAAAGCCTTTTCTGTTCAAAGGGGTAAGGTATATATTTGGAGATGGAAGCTGATATTGCTGAGCTTTGTAGATAAATTACTTTGGCCATATATTAATAAGACAGCAACATGAGAAACTGCTGAATGTTTCTTAAACCAAAGAGAAAGTAAAGTCTAAGCAGATGGTTAACCCTGATTTATGGCTGTAGTAGCAAGACAATGGTGGGAAAAATATGTCGTAGGTAGGAAAAATAGACTTGTGACTTTGTGCATCCCTGACAGAAGAGGAATTACCATGGAGGTAATTCCTACCATATGTTGTTTCAACAAAACAACAACATGCGGAATATCCTACCACAAATATCAAGAGAGGGATAATAAGAAAGAAGAATGAAGCCAATAGGGTGAGAATGACCAGAAGCAAGTGTTTGGGTTTTTTTTTTTTAACTTGGCAAAGGTTCATAACTGGTGAAGAGACTGGGAGTGGGAAGCAGGAGAAAAGGAGGGATAAAGTGAAGCAGATCACGTAACCAGTGTGGATCAGGAGTTCTTGCAAAGTAGTTCTGTCTTTAACCATCATGGTTTGGACATTTTTTCTGCATTCTTCTGATTTGTTCCTGTCATCAGGAAGGACCTGGCATGACCTCCTTGCCACTGGTGAATGAATGGTTGGAGTCCTCTTTCTGGAATGGACAGGAGAACCTGGAGAGTGTAACCTAACATCCCTTCTTCACCTCCTTAACAATACACACATTCAGGACTATCAATTGTTGATTTGTTTGGTAACCAGAAGAACCAAAATTCAAAAGAAATACTGATTGGGTTTTAATGGTTGATATTTTTAGTTGGGTTTTTTACTTCTCCTCAAGTTTAATTTTTTTAGTACAGTGATTGATTCAGGACTGGTGATAACTCCAGTCAGCCACTTGAAGGTTTTAACAGCATTAGAAAAGGATGAATGCTGAAATAAACTGCAGTATTTTTACAGGATTAATAGTAAAATATTTATGCTTGTTTTATTTTCTTCCTCTTTTTTCCCCTTGAAACTATTAATCTGACCTATTTAGCACATAATATGTCATTATGAATATATACTACTACTTCCACAAATTTTAGTCTAGATTAACTAGTCCCGTTACAACACCACCCCCTTAAAATCTCCCATAAAAGTGTTATTCAGAGCTGCATTATTTTGTAGCACAATAGAGTGAAAACAAATTCTTCAAAGAAATCTGTATTTGTTTTCACCTGGGAAACCTATCATAGCTTCTTCAGCTACAATAAGTGAATACTAATTTAATTGTCAGCAGGAATTCAGCTTTTCATTATTTAGATAAATTCACCTGTGTATTATATCTGTAACTCAGTGATGTCATGAACCAAAAATGATGAAAAGCTGGATCCTTGTCAGACATATGAAAGCAATATCATATAACAGGTGCAAAGCACTTCTACCTATGGAGTCTACTAATGGCTTCTAGATGGAATGTGAGCAAATTTGCTATGAAGAATCCAGGTTAAAAGTCTAGAAATTCATAAACTTGCAAATCAGGACAGTGTTGGTATGTAAGTTAATGGGAAAAATGAACAGCCTGGTCTAATTATCACCTCCATTCTAATCCTCTCTGCTTTCTTCATTTTAATCACTTCCTGCATAAAAATACAGCTTCTGATCATCTAAGCAATATTTTTGCCCTCTGATTTTACTTCTCCTCTCTCTCTTACATAGCACTTGACCATTAGCTGGGCTAATTCTATATAGGTTCTAATCATATATTTAAGCTTTTTGCTTCCTGCTCAACACACGTACTCACAGCTTCCTTTCATTGTAATCTCTGCCCCGACTCTCCAATTTTTCTCTGTGCCAGCCATTTTTTCTTCTACTTCCCTGGTGAAAAGAATGTTTCACATAAAAAAAATAGTCCATTGCAATCAGTGTAAGGGAATCTCTAGGTATTATTTGATTAGTCAGCTTGCTCTAATTCACTGATCTGCACTCTTTTTTTGGTATATCTTGATTTCAGCTTACGCCCTATCACCCACAAATAAAACAACATGAAACACAGCTGCTGGTGCAATGAGGAGTTGTCAAATGTAATGACAGTTTGCCATACCTCCCTTTGTAAGTCAGCATTTTCATGAAATCCCTTCTTCATACACTCCAGGTAGTGAAGAGCAGAAACTTGCAATTGACATATACGGAATGGTTCACAGAAATTACTTGACTAAACTCTAGTTCTAAGGCTTGAAGACATGGTTTGAGGTAGTGGGAATGGCTGAGTGTATTTCTGCTTGGTTTAGTTTGGTTGGATTTGTTTTTTAAGTAAAGAATTACCTTGACCATAAAAACTACAATTATTATGCAAGGCTTACTGAATCACACTAAGATAATATGATCTCTGCCTTCAGCAGAGAGCAACCAAGATGAAGAATGAAAAGGAACACTGAGCATCTGGGTGTAATCTCTCTCATTTGACAATAAAACCTCTAAGAGAGGCAACTTACTGCTTTAGAGAGTCTACTTAATGTCATCCTCAAGGCATGCCTTTAAAAAGATTCTGTTGCAATAAGATAGCCCAAACAGTGAGTACATGATCATCAGGTCTAAATAACTATTTTACTGCCTATTTGTACCAGAGGGAAAAATTCAAGAAAAATATGTCTTTATGGTGAGAAAAAGGTTTGGAAAAAAAAAATAGGATGGTAATAGCTACTGCCATATCCCAGGCATGGCCGCATCCTCCACCAGCTATATCACTAAGAGTCAATGCTGATGAACACCAGTCTTTTTGTGCACAACATGAATGACAGAATAGAGAGCTTTTTCCTGAGTACAGGGTGGAAAAAAACCCCAAAGTGTCTGCTGACACTTTTCCTAATGGTTACTGCTGTCATTTTATATAGCAGGTTTATCTGGACGCTACTGTCAAGTGTCAGAATCCTGTTGTGCAAACACTGCAGAAAAATACAATCAAAAAGATTTCTTTCTCTAGACTCTTCAGAAAAATGTGCATGTTTCACCCTACCCCACTTTTTCTAAGCACATAATGTCAGAATCCAGCATTTCAAAGTCCAGAGGACCTTATCATGGCCATGAAAAAAGGCATGGTCTCCTTCTTCAGAACAGCATTTTACCCTTCAGAGCCGAAGTGCCACCGTTCCTCAGTATTCAAACCAACATTATAGATAGGAAAGTTACATAAGTACACTTCCTGGGCAGTTTGTGTTCTTTGACTTCATTTAGGTTGGTACTTGTTCGTAAGGACCATTATTACTTCAGTAATGAATGAATGAATGAATGTAATTTTAAGGTCTTTGAAAACATTGTATTAGGCAAGATTTGCATATATCTGGGGTAAAAAAAAATTGAATGTAAGTGTTCCTGATAAATTACAGTTTACAAGACCTCCAGATAAACCTGCTATATAAAATGAGTGTAAGCATATAACTTCAATGTAATTGTCTTAAGTATTTTAAGATCTACTCAATAACTGATTTATTATAAAAATTAATTTCTTTCTCGTGCTCTGAAAGTAATGTCCTTTTTTTTTTTTGTTTACTTCACATAGATCACAGATTTATAAGAATGAGCCCTGTCCTTCCAATCAATGAATCTCAGCTCTGTTTCCTAGGATGACAAATTAGTTGTTCCTGTTTGTTTTCACTTGACTCCTCTATTCAGAGTCACCACCATTTGGCAAAGAAGTGGTTGATATAATATGTTGGATGAGATTGCTGGAAAAGTACTGTTTTGTGAAGGCTGCTATAGTTGTTACTAGGGATGTCAAACAGGGAGAAAATTTTCCATGCTGCTAGAGAATAAAAGCTGCTAGATATATACAGTTCTGCCTGGATGAATTACATTGTTTTAAATATATTTGAGCTCTTTTCCCTCCCCATGATGTTGACTGTAATTTCAGTTTGGTTTTCTCCTACAGGATATTCTTACACTAATTGCATACCATCAAGCAAGAGCTTTCTCTTAATATTAATTACACATAGAGTGAAATAGAAGATAACAGGAAATATCCACGTAGAAACGAAACTACCCTCAACTGAAAAGCTGAAAATATGCTGTTTTAAAGAACTCCCTTATAATTTGCTTCATTATAAAGTCTTTTTAGGAATGAGCAGAAAGAAAACGAGAACTATTATTTCTAAATTCTACAGAAAAATTAATTGTGTGAAAGAGTCAAAAAAAAATTAGTGTCAGGCATTTCCTCCAAGTTCTTAGATCTGTCTTAACCAGTTTCTTTTGGAATAAGACAAAGTATATTAATAGTCACATACTATATACACATGCATGAAAAAAAATAAAAAGAAAAGGAAAGGAAAAAAAACCCAGTCACTTTCTCACTTTTCTGCATGTAAGTTCTTAAAAAAAACTCACTCAACATAGTACTGCTTCTCATGTGCCAATTTGGCCCCAGCTATGTTACACCAGCTGCTTTGCTAAGTCAGGTTCTTAATAGATGGCAAGCAAAATGAATAAGATTGAAGACAGGTGAGAAGAAAAAAAGCAGCAATAGAAATCAACACAGCAGAGAGGAAAGAACAGAAAACTTATGTTCACACTTTAGGAAGATCTTCAGATGCAGTCATAAAGATGATATGGTGGCTGGTCCCTTCCTTTATTTTATCTGCAGAGGATGTCTCAGAAGATCAAGGGAAAAAAAACCAGTCATTAAAAAAGAAGAACTGCAGATTTTAACATTCTGAGGTACCAGTTAAAGCCCATGGTTAAGCAGTGTTGTATATATGTATGTATATATATATATATATATATATATCTCCTTCCCCGAAACACGTTCTGGTTAATGAATTTTAGTTGTATTTTAACTGATACAAGTGTTTGTCATCATCTGTCAGCTTCCTTGCAACCTATGGCTGAAATAGAAAATGGTTTGATATCTATTAATTTGCAACAGTAAGGTAGGTAGGTGTTACTTGCTGTAAAAGCAAAGTAATAAACCTGAGGGCTCTTTTGAAATTTATGTCAAAATTCCTTCACCTCAAAATTCTAATTTGTGCAAGAGTAAGCATTCCATTGCACTGCATACATTTGTAAAGCACGGAAATACGAAAAGGATAGTCAATGGTTCATGGTCTAAAAAGTTCGGAAAAAAAATTTGGGCAATATATAAATGAAAAGAGAGAGCAAGGCAACACATCTTTCCAAATTAGCAACTTCTTTAGCTCTCAAATAGCTTTAAATCTGAGGATCACAAAAGATATAAAGGGAGAAATAATTTAAAGGGATATGGGGCAGAACTTAACTTTTGGGTTGTTTCATTGATTGGTTGATTGTTTGTTGGGGTGTGGGGTTTCTTTTTTTTACTCTGCCTCTGAGAAGATTGTGACTAAAAATGCTTAAATTATACTTAATTATTACCAATGCAAACCTAATAAAGAAACCAAAATCGAAGTGTTATGTGGATAGTTTTAGAATCAAATTATGGATCTTAGACCTCTCCACTCTCTACTTAAACACAAAAATATCTCACCACCTTGACAAATGAGTATAGAATATTATTATTTTCTGAGTATCTGTGAGGAAAAAAAATAAAAAGACATTTTAGTTCCTTAAGAAAAAAGCAAATGTCTAATAATTGGATGTGGTGTAGGGAATACATTCCTTCTTTATTTTCTTAGTTTTAATGGCCTATTATATACCATTAATGAAAATCTAATAATTCAGATTAAATGTTCTTTATAGTATTTCCATATTTGTTTTTGCTTTCACTGCGTAAGGAAATAATTATATTTTAACTCCAGGGAAATAAGCCAGATATATAATTAATTCTTGCACTGAACATCTGTGATTTTGCCACTGTTTTACTCAAGCATAGAGATAATAAAAGTTGGACCAAATTGGTAAAAATAATTTGAATGAACATCAACAAAGAAGATGTTGAGAAGTCCAAATATATTTTACTATTATTTTTAATTTGACACATCATGTCACACCATGAAGTGATGAACTACTCTTCACCATCTTTTATTTTTCAGATTGGGCAGTCAAAGTTAATTCAGGAGAGACTGAAGGAATTTGAATCATACTTTTCACAAGATAGCCTCATACCTAACGACTTGTAGTGAAGGGAGACAAACACTTTCAGAAAGTATCGTATCTTTCCTGGAATTAAAAATCTAAATCCTTCTATTTAAAACATATTTTAGACATGAAAATTCCATTCAGCGTTGGCTAAATTCTTTCCTGATATAAAAAACAAAATGAAATGCAAAACAATCCTGCAATTATTTTAGCTCAATGAACAAATTTTGCCTCATGGTGGAATTTTATTCCTTGACTTCACAATATTTACTACTATTTTTTTTTTCAGAGAATCCTAAAGCAATTTGCAAACCAAACACATGAAAATTTAATCCCTTCCACTGAAGTGTAACCACTTGGAATGTGCTGATTTATGGTAATGTAGCAGAAGTTATGAAGACTACAACTGTCTAACTGGAATTGGAGAGTAAACTGATTTACTCAAAATATAATTTAACTAAGACCCTGGAATTAACAACTCTATGCTTAAAGTACCACAAGAGCCTCGATCTTATGAGAATATTAATTTTGCACTTTATATGAAAGATTGAAATTCTAGCTACACTGATTCCTATTTTTCTTTGAGGAGGTTGTTTTCATAAAGTATAACTGTGTCCTTAAATTAATTAATTGAAGTTATCAGTAATTCCATTATTTTAAAGATGCTGCAGATGAATGAAGGAAAAAAATTACTGAGATGGTTAGAGATGGTACTAACACCGAAGTTGTGGGTTTCGTCCCTCTATGGGCCATTCACTTAAGAGTTGGATTCAATGATCCTTGTGGATCCAAGTCAGAATATTCTGTCAAATCTGTGAAACAGCAAAACTGAACCCCAAAAATTTTAACATGTTCTTAAAACATTTTTCATCCTATTCAGACCTAAAAGCACTTATATCCACTAAGTATAGATGCATGGTAGTTGTAACACAGAAGAATTAAAATCAAATCTGAAGTCCTACGTGTCCCTATTGTATACATATGACTTTTACTGTGATGAGTTTTCTGTTGTGCTTAACCTGATCTCTAGAATATCTGGTTTTGTAACACTTGTTTTCTTGGATAATTGCAATATTCTAATATTAGTTCTAAACTAAAAACTACCGATAGCAATGCAATAAGGTGATGCCCAAGCTGAAAGATTGCACAGTAAAGTAAATACCGTTTTCATGAGACACACATTGTTCTACTGAACAGGACAGATTTAATGAGTGCATGGTCTTTCCACAGATGTTAAATTCATGTCCTTTTGGGTGATTTGGTTTTGTCTGTGAAAAATTGGAGATAATATTTGTCATTTGATAGCTTTAATAAATGCATTTGTTTAGACTAGAGGGATGAGTAGATCTGACACTGAAAACTAGAGCAGGGGCAGCTTTGTAGATATTGTGCTGCCTTCCTGCAGACAGTTGCAATATTGCAGCTTACAATATTGTCAATGTCAGCTTGTCATATGCCTGGAGGAGTGTCAGCTTGGGTTATCCTTTATGTAATCGTCATTATAACAAACCCAAGGGCTTGAAATACAGTTTCCACTATTGCCAAATGTAAATGGATGTCATAAATTAGGTAGAATTAGTTTATAGAACTGTGTGTGTTGTTTTGTTTGTTTATTTGGGGGCTTTTATGAGATTCTACTTAAAATTTCAATTAATGGAATAGCTTCATAATATCCAAGACCTGAATTTCTGGTTTGAAGTGAACTCAGAAACCTACATTTATACAGACTATTTACACTCCTCATCTTTCTCTGACTGTTCTTTGACAGCAGACTTTTAGATCTTAATTTTGCTTGATTTGCACACGCATTATGATTACCCTTTACTTAGTCCATCAATTTGACTTTTCTGGAAAGAGAAGTGGTAAAGAAAATATTTCACGATGAGACTGGGCTGAAAAGAGATCATGGTGTACTAGCTTGTCTTTCAAATACCTTCAGTAAGATGGAAATTTTTAATACAAAAACATACACAATCCCATAGTGAGAAAGTGCTATATAGCAAAAACACTAGATTTCCCCGATAAAATGAGCTTTCTGGGATCTGGAAATTCTCTGTAGAACTAATTCCTGTAAATTTCACAGATTCTACCACTAAGCAAAATGCTCTCAAGATCTGCTCTTGCCTCTGCCTTACAGCCCCAGAGCTCCCATTTTATTAGTGCTGACAGACACAGACAGACTATTTGTTAACTCTAAATTTACGTCATATTCTGCCTTTTATTTGGGGGGCTAGGTTACTTTCAAACATGATGCCTGCAGACAAAAGAATATGTACACTGCTATTTGAAAAGCTGGACAAGAATTAGACACAGTGGATTTGATCTTAGTCTTTTGCCATCCATATCTCCTGAACCTGACCTCAGCGTTGCCTACAGGTAGACATATAACTTCCTTGAGATGTCTCTGAAATGCTGAAACCACTGTTTTTTACAGCTGGGGTGTGAATCTATGATGCTTAGGTGACAAAGGGTCTCCCAAATTTGCTTGAACAGTGTCCTGTTGCTTCAGCCATGTGGCTGAGTCTTCAGAAGTTATTTCTCAGGACAAAGGTTTCCTGCTAGGTTCCTGTAGTGCAAGCCCTGCTGAACTGGCCATAGAGCTTGTCATGCTTTCAGGCTTCGAGAATTAAGGGCAAAGATGCTTGCGTGGCAAAACAATAAAAGATAGTGTTATCAGCAGGATAATAGCTCACTCCCTAGTCCATCTTTGGCCAGAGAAATGTTCATATCTACAAAGCAAATGAATTCTGGCAGGTCTTAGTCCCTACTTCCAGAAAAAAAACATCGGAATGATCTAAGGTGGTGAACTAGTGTTAGCAGTTCTCAGCTCAGCTTTCCTACTCAAC
The DNA here is from genome assembly GCA_013397795.1 of Orthonyx spaldingii. Lineage (NCBI taxonomy): Eukaryota > Metazoa > Chordata > Aves > Passeriformes > Orthonychidae > Orthonyx > Orthonyx spaldingii. The sequence continues at coordinate 222,138 of VZTJ01004890.1, forward strand.
ATATGGGTCCTAGGGTGCTACAACAGAGTTTGCCAGAGAGACATTCCCAGGAAAGAATTACAGAGAACAAGCTTAAAGTTATGGGTCCCATAACTCCCCATCTAAACAACTCTAAAGGTGGGTCTAGCAACAATTTAGGTCACTAAGAGTAATAATGTGGTGAGGACACACTGCAGATTTTTCTTCATCCACACTTATGGAACTTCAATCTAAACTTAAGGTATCTATTATTCGGGTGATATACATCAACGTAAGTGCCCTGAAATAATGCTTATTTAGGGACTAGATTCCTGTCCTTAAAGTAATTTTTTTCTTAAATTTATTGATATGTTTAATCCTTAAAAGATTAAATATTTTTTACATCATTTTAAAAATAAATAAATTTTATATATATATATATATGTGTGTGTGTGTGTGTGTGTGTGTCTGTGTCTGTGTCTGTGTCTGTGTGAGTGTGTGTGTGTATATATATATATATATATATATATAATTAATGATACATTTCCTTATAGGTCTACTTCTACTCTATCTAGTGAGAAATGAAAAATTTCCTGCTATATGTTATGTTTCCATACTTAATATTTCAAGCAAGCTTCCCCTATAACTTCTGGAGTACAATATTCTTGTTTTGCTGTGCTGTATTTGTGGTAAAGATCTTAGACCTGCATCTTTAAGTGTTTTCTCTAGATTTATTTCAAATTGAAGAACACTATAGTTGTTTTTCCCTGTATTGATTTTAGCAGTTTCAATTAAACATACTTTCTTCATGTAAGAATCCCCTCAAGGAAGCTCCGTCAAGTAATAAATTGCTCCTTTCCAACTGTCACTAATGAGAATATTAGCTTTCCTTTCCCATGTGTTATATATTTTAAAGGCTTTTTAATTCTGAACATGATTAAGTTACCAAGATTTATTGTCTTTATATCTGAGATATCCTTACTGTTAAGTATATTACCCTTGTTTTATATTCTTTTTAAAATTAGATTGAATTCTCAACTACCCTAATTACTGTTTTGCAAGGATGGGTGGAAAGAGGCACATCATCTGTGCATTCATCATAATTATCCCAATGATAAAACAGATAGTAATTAATTTGTCTGCAAAGAAGAGGTGTTGTGAATAGGGCTTTAGTTTGCAGCACCTGCTATTATAAGAACACTACTACGTGAAAAGCTTGCTTTTCACCTAGGAAATCTCCTAAGAAACATACTTTTGTAGTATTATGTATTAGAAATCTGACATTTTTCTGAACTCTTTTGAACTATTAAACCCAAATTCACACTTATGCATTACCTTGCTTCCTGAGTATCAGTTAAGTCACAGCCTGATGCTTCCCGCATGCTTACAGTGTTACAAGATTTTCAGCCTTTATACAACTATGGCTTAGCATAGACAAAATTTATGGTTTCATTAGGAAAACTCAATTCTAGAAAATCAGAAACATGTGAATACTCTTTTTGCTTCAGATACCCTCATCACATAATTTTTTTCTTCCTTTGACATTACCTGATTTTGTATAACTGATGTTTAAATTTGTGTTTGAGATATCAATTTAACTTACTTTTTAATAACTGCAAAGTGCCTATGAAGACTTTTTTAATGTAGTTGCTGGAAGTAAAGCTGTAGCATTGTAGCTGTAAATGACAGAGTTCTTACACAAGTAAAAGTAGAGAGAGATGCAAGCATATGTTTAAGTCTAAAACCCACATCCTGTTATTTGACTAGGTGTAAGCCACACCTTGAAATATTTAGGTGAGGAGAATATATCATTATTTCAATGACAAGTTAGACTCCACTAGATTATTTATTAATACGAGAAAAGCAATTAGAGTTTTGACCTAAATATTTAATGTTTTCTCAAAACAGCACTTGCTTATGAATTAGAAGTTATAATTTCTGAGCAAGTTTATTTTCCACAAACTTCATAAATGCCAGAAAAAGTAGGGAGCTGAGATCATATACCTACCCACTCTTCACATGAGACAGATTTCAGAATACAATGAAGTAGATGGGGATTTTTCTCACACTCAACTCAATCTTTCTGTCTGTCAGTGTGCTGCACACAGTAAAAATGCTTTAATCCGTCATGCCATCACCTTCACCCAGACTATGAGTCAGTGCTGAGCTGTCCACCCACTGTGTTCCTGCAGTGCTATCCTTAGGTGTGCAGAGAAACAGCAATTAAACAGACTGGATTGGCTCAGGATCCCTGCGAAGAAAGGCTGAGAACAAGGGAAGAAGTACCCTAGGAACCAAAGCAGATCATTGATAACTGTGAATAGCTGGATTTAATCAGAATTTATAAAAAGTTCTTGGCAAGACTGTATCATACAGAATCAAGGGGAAAAAAAAAGATGTATCTCTCTTCAAAAAAAGGAAGATCCACTTGGAACAAAGCACTGCAAGAAGTTTTAAGAAGTTCTTGAACTACTCAGATAACAACAATAAAGAGGAAGAAAGAGTGAAAGTGTGTTTGATTTTCAAAATTTGCTTATTTTCTTGATCACCATGGATGGAACCATCAAGTGATGGATACTCTGTGAATGCTAGTCCATGAGGGCTTTCGATAAAGGATTGGCGTTGCTAATTGCGCTAGTGAAAAGCAGGAATATTTTTTATTCAACATTACAGCATTTTCTGACTTCAGAGATTTCTGTTGATGAACTTGGCCCTTTAGAAAAGACTGAAGACTGGCATACTGTTTTCCATGGAATGAGTTTATGTCTGAAATGTTTGAAAATATTATATAACCTGAAAGTCAATTATAAATTTTATTTTCTGAAGAATATGAATAGTAAAGAGTGGACAGTACACCAAATATCAGTATTGGCACAAAGTTTTGTTAGCAAAAATTATACTGTCAGAAATTTTCTCACAGTGACATCTGCCACATGGAAAGGATAGATTTCCTTGTCTGTCAGTGTTCTTGACCAGTCTATTATCCTTTTATGGGAACTCTTCACTGAACAGTTCTGCTGTACTGGAGGGTGGTTTGACTGACTTATTCAGGGAAATACATCAATAGCATAAAGGAGACCCCTCAGTGGCCTTTTCACTTTTTTTGAGTATGTTGCCCACTGCCGATGCCTGCCAGTGTCCATGAAGGACTCACACTAATCATCTATGGAATAACACTCTTCATAAATATAAAATTGTGACAGGTTAAGGTTCAAGGATTGCCAGTGATAGTATCTGACTGCTAAAATATATTCAAAGCAATATGGAGTCAAGCTCTAATCCCCAGTAAAAGTGTTCACTGTGAATACAGTGTGGTTCTTACCCAACAGGTGTGTGTTAATATTATAGTTAGGCAATAGTGAACCAAGTTCATCCAAGGAGAGCCAATTCACCAAAGTCGTTGGCTCAGCAGCAAGACATCTCCCATCTCTCCTGGCTGACAGGTGCTGTGCAGTTTCTCAGCTGCGAAGTCCCCCTTTCTGCAAGGATTTCAGCAGAGCCTGGCTGCGATGTCTGCACTCCACCCTCTGTTCCATCCATTTTATCTTAGCAGGTGCTTATGGTTGCAGATTGTGTGTGTGGGGACTTGTTGTGGAAAAGGTTTTGAGCAAGCCAACTGCATTCCATCCAGGGAGCAGCAGCTCTATTTCACCTTGTAATTTCTGAACCATTCTAACTTCTTTTAGGATGAGAATATAACTTCTCAGTTTCCTCTGATTTTACCCCAGCCATCTTTTTACAACATCTAATAACCTTTAAAAGTATTTTTTTTTTAAAAAATGCTGTTTTCAGGAAAATGGAAGATAAAACCACATCTTTTTTCCATCCGTCTGTGATTTCATTTACTTGCACATTAGTTTTATGCACTTGCAAACCTAAAATACATTCATGATTTTAATTTCAGAAATCACTTGGATAGGTGTGGATGTTGTCTGACAAAAGGACGAGAAATGATTCATATAGTGCCAAAAGTAACTTGACCTTAACCAATCTGTTGACTAAGTTGTCTGTTTTATCTTTTTGGAATTTAAAAGGCAAATATAAAGAGGAACTTCAATTTAAATAAAAGGGTACATATCTCTTAGCATTTTTATGTATATAAATGTTATTTATAGTCCTAATTGGATCATGGAAACATAAATTTGTTTTTATACATTCACATGCACACACATGTAAAAATGTAGAAAAAAAACATTAGCACACATGATTTCTGATGGAAAACTTTTTTTATATACCTACATCAGGAAGAAATTTAATCTTGGTACATAAACAGAAACACTGAGGAAGTTTAAGTAAGATTTCAGATATCGTAAAACTCTGTTTTCATTCTTCTACCTAGTTTTTGTCCTTGCATCTACATCAAAATGTGAAATATCACTTCTAATACATGTTTAATTTCTTTGTCGTTTCTTCAGGTATGACATTTGCATTTATGTTTGATTCATCCATTTAGGGAAGAGGATATTTATGAAGTGATTTAGGAAAGTCATAGCTCAGTTTGAAGCCTGTCTTTTCCATGGGGCAATAGGATTTAATGATGTACCAAATCTTCCAGGCTAGTGCCCCTGTACTCAAATTAAATCCTTCATCAGAAATGTATGAATAACTCAAACATGCATGAAAAATCTTAGGTTAATTGGTAAGCAGAAATGAGGTCATACACAGTCAAAAAGTTTACCCCTGATTCTGAGTAGTCATGAGCCTCCATTGCAATGTCTGAATGCATCAGGTGCGGAAATAAGGCTTTACTGTGCTGTGCATCTTTAATTCTGGTCACACACTCTATATATCTCCGCAGCAATGAGTGACTTCTTATTGGTGTTTTAAATTTAGATTTAATAAGTGATGGCCCCTGTCAGTTTTGTCACTCCTCTGTGAAAGATCAAGAGCTATAACAAGAAGCATTACTAAGGGAAGATTAAAAGAGACTCGAGCAATGCGGAGAATTTAAAAGACTAAAATCTAAACAAAATCAGATAGCCAGATGAAAAGATAACCAGTAGAGAGACATCAGAACTATGACAACAAAGATACAGGTACTGACATAGCCAGGGATTAAATGAAAATGGAGGTGATTGAGTCTTAGAAGAGCAAAGTAGAGGGTTGGGGGGAGCAAAAGAACAAAGAAAATATCAGCAAAGCTGAAGAAAGAAGGATCAAAGGATATAAAAATTAAATATACAAGACATAAAAGAGAGAAGCTACAGATCAAGGCTAATATTTCAGTATACAGTCAAATCATCAGACAAACACATTCTCAAATACTGAAATGATACTGGAGATAAAAAATCTAAAAAAAATCCATCATCCTGGAAGCTTTAGCAGAAATCAGTATAAACAGAACAGAAATTATTTAAAGTGCTTCCACAGTCAGGTCTCCACAATTTCATAATATAAATATATATTATCAATTTAAGGCATGGTAAACCAAGGAATTGAGAGACAACTCCATGTTGTACACTGTCAGTAAGACCTACTGCAGAAACACAAAGTTTAGAAAAGACAAAGGGAAGGGTATTTTTTTATCACAAAAGCTTTGTATATTTTGGCATAGCACACGTGGGGTGTTTGTAGAGTGTAGGTGTTCTCCAAACAGCAGCCACTTTAAAGGCAAAATGATAACAATGTCAGCATACGTAAAGAAGAAAATTCTTGTTAATGTATAAGAACAGGGAAATATTCCATTCTCTTCCTGCTGCATTAAACATAAATCGAGAACATCCAACAGGAAAATAAGTTCTTAACTAGATTCCATTAGATTTCCCATAGAAGGGGAAAGAATATTTTGCAAAAGACAAATAAGAATAATTCCTCATATAAACCAAATACGTGAAAGAAAATAAAAGCAGGTTTTCCATACACACTAATGATAAGATATTTGTGGGATTTTGAGGTTGTCTTTTTTTAAGCTTGTCAGCTTTATCTATAGAATCAGTTAAAAATAAAATGCCTTGTTCTGAGCATGTAGATATATTTTGTAATTAATATTTATAATAATAAAAAAAACCAGGAAAAAACACTCAGATGTTTCATTCCCTGTTTTTCTGTTTTATCAGGTGTTTATTGTTAGTGTTAATCATTAGGAGATATTTTTTTCTTAACTGACCCTGTTGTGAGAACCATAAGATCATGTTGCTTATGCAGTTTAGTAGATAAACACCCTGCTGCTCTTCAGAAAACTATTTTGGATTACTTATTACCGCTAAGATTGCCCAGAATTATCAGAATATATGTTATCAGAAAGATAGCACAGCTTGTTTTTCAGCTGTCAATTTGAACTTCTTACTCTTAACATCAGAGAAAATTTATAGAAAGGATTTTTGACAATTCAGTCAAGGATAATACAATTAAAGTAACTATAGATTCACTGTAGAGAAACAGAAAAAAGAAAAAAAGTTGTCTTTTTTCCTACCTATGATTTAAATAAGATACCTGAGAGTATCAATTAATCGTAAGGTGGGAAACGGGCTTTAGAAAGTCTTTTCATTCATCTCCCTCTACAAGGTCATACTATGTACTCCACTGTTCTGTACTGTTTCAGACTACTCTTTGTCAAGTTGGTGAGTAAGGATATCCACAAAAGAGGGCGTGACAAACACTCCAACTATGCGTGCAGTTCTGGTGAGCTCCTTGCTACCTTGCATTCAACCAAGGATTACACTGGATAATTTCTCTTCTCTGTTTGGCATTTCTTCCTCCCCTGCCAACTGATTTTGCTGGTTATCAAACCTACTATCTGTGGGATGACACTTTGCTAGATGTTCCAGGGAATGCACTGGGGACCTGAAAAACGTTTAAAAGGATCCTAGTTCTCTACTTCATTAACTTATTATAACCTTGAGGGTAAAACACGTTCATTTTGAAAATACCGTTAACCTAAATCAAATTATGATAAATGCAAATACACATTTTTATTTCCCTCACTTAGAGCAGACAACAAAGAGAGTGTTAGAAAAGAGACAGCTGAGAAAAGAGCAATAACAAAAAAAAACCCCAGAAAACAAACAAACAAACAAACAAACCCCACAACAAAACCACTTATATTTAGTCCAAGATGGGATCTGGCAAGTAGTCTTCTGATTTTTTTTGTTTTGTTTCTGCTTTGTTTATTGTTTACTTGTTTTACACCAGAAATTGCTGGTCCCTGCTGATGCCAGCAAGAAAGACACTCTGTAAGATGCCTTTAAAATGCTATTTATTAAAGATAACACTACCATGAGAAAATGCTACAAATAATCTTATGTCCCTTTGGATTTGGGAACACTGGGAGACATAGAATTGGGTGAGCCTCTCATCCAAGTGCAGCATGCTGGGTAGACCCTGTCCATAGAAGTCAGTCTCAAATTTCAGTCACTTGAGCTGCTATAGGATTTTCTTACAAGGAAACAACTTCATCCAGAATTTCTACAGTCAAAGAGCAATAATGTTTGCACAGGAATTTATTGCTGCACTTTTAGTTCAAGGCAAGGACATGCAGATGGCATAATCACTGGTACCAAGTGGGGGATTCCTTGCAGGCTCCTCTGCTACAGTGAGGTCAGTGAGTTTGTCCTGCAGCCAGAGGAGTTGTGCAGCACAACACAGCCTGAAGGCCACTGGATATGCAGGACAGCACAGTCCTGGGCATAGTCCAGTCAACTGGCACACAGACCAACAACTCCTTGAGGTACAACCCTTTTCCAGGCAGGATCACTGTACTTGCCTTACAAGCCTTTCTGAGAACATGCAGAATTCTCATGCAGGATTTCTAGTTTCCTTCCTAACCTATGTATCAAGCTGCTTCTAAAGGAAAGGATCTTCTGTTGATGAAACCTGATAACTTTTTAAATGACTTGGATATTTTTTAGTTCTAGGGGACAGAACAAATCTAATTCTTTTTCTGAAAAGTACAGTTTCAAGTTTTCTTCATTTTTAGAAAAGCAATATCTATTTCCTTGTTTGGTTTTGATAGGTCATTGTTTTATGCTACTGATCATCCTCACATTTCATTTTAGGTTTTCTTGAATTTTTTTTTATTTTGTTTTGAGGGGTTATTTATTGTTTTTTATTTATTTATTTAAGTTTTTTGGTTTTGTTTTTCTTTTCCTGGACACTCTTCACTGTTCACAACTTTTGTGAAGTTCAGAGTCTAAAAGACATTCAGATGCATCCTTACTGGTACTGAACAGAGATAAATTTAGAAAAGTATTTTGAGGATTCTTCTCCTAGATACTTTTCCTGCTTATCTTCTGCCTGCTCAGTTGCTACTGTGTATGCCCTATGTATGCAGATTATTACAGAATCATAGACCAGTTTAAGTTGGAAGGAACCTTAAAGATGATCGAGTTCCAATCCCCCTGTCATGGACAGTGATATCTTCCATTAATTCTTTATTTAAAGTACAGATTTTGTTACATGTTGCTGTTGGATTTCATTCTAATATTCATGCATTTCTCCAATTTCAGCTCTTCAGTCCTTCCACAGAAGAGTATTAAATATATGGATGTGAAACACCTGTTCCCAGTGTATTCCTACTTCTGCTTCTTTTTTCCTCCTCATTGAAGTATACGCATTGAATTTATTCTCCTCAAATCTCCCAAAATCCTGATGTACCTGCCATGTTGTGAGCTCTCAAACACAGACAATAGTAGACCTAAGATTTCACTGACCACTGCTTAAGTAATTTTGCATAAAAACTCATTGGATTGTGGTAATTTCATATTATGTGAATGTATATGTTTCCTTCTCTGTTCTTTGCTATGGGCAGACTTTCCTTCTTCAATATAATAGAAAACTTTCAAAAAAAGTCATATTTGTTCACCTGTCAGACTTTGTTATCCTGTACACCTGATGTCTTCACTCAAAGTTATCATTCAAGATCTTCAAATATTTTATCCCTTTTTAATGGGAAGGCTACCATAGTTCAATAATAACAATTTATTGTCTTGAAAGCAACTAGAATCAATACATGTAAAGCCATCCCCTTGTTTGGAAGATGCGTGTGTTTCTACCCGAACTTTTAAAGTACCAATAAGAGCTTTAGCTCTTGCTCCTTTTCACTGACCATTTGATCTTCTTAGTGCAACTTCTGGCACTGTCACAGATATTGATACTGGATATGTTCCAGCATCAGTGCTAACAAAAAAGCTTGTTAATCCACTGTCAAGAAAACACTACTTTTCTTCTAGTAGTATAGATTCCAGTGTCAATAATGCCTATACATGCCAGAACTTGTATTTTATATGACCTTGTTTCTAAAGATAGCTATAATTTATGCAAACCCATAAAATAAAAAAAAAAAGAAATAGCACAGTGTTTTATTAAGAACCATTACTTAAAATCAGATATGGAGTTATACTCTGAGGTGATGGTAAATTAGTGACTTACCTTTGTGAAAATGAGATCATTTTCTTAACAGATTGCAAAAGATTATTCTCATTTTTAATAATTTAGTAGTTGATAAAACCCCAGGTTTGATTAACATTGTACTTCTAATAAAAGTTAGCATTTAAATAGTGTAATTAATTTCTAAATAATTTTATAGGATCCCATGTAAAAGGTAAAATAATACTATAAAATTAGAAAGAACATAATTATAATTTACTTTTTATAGTTCTTGCATATTTCTAGCTTATTTCTAAAAAAGAAAACTAAGCAGTACCAGTTTTAAACTTTTAATTTCATAGTATAAACTTCAGCTGTTTGAGGTTTGAGGTACTTGCAGAAATCAAGAACTTTACTAGAGCTGATTGAATTCTCTGATCTGAACTGCCCAGTGATAAATAAATACTGCTGCACACCTCTCGGCATTCAAAGTTTAAATTTCATGGAAATACAGGAAAGAAGCCTATTATAGTTAGGTTCAGCTTTTTTTTTTTTTTTTTCTTTGATTTGGGTTGGTGATTTGTTTTAAGTGCTTTGAAAAAATCACATTTTCCCTACTCCAATGAAAAATCAGAAAAGGATTATAAAATTGTGGTGAAAATAGTCTCAGTGCTATGGTAATGCCTTGAAACTGCAGATGAAATCAATAGTATCCAGACACTTAAGAGGCTACCTAGTTCCAAGTCTTAAGTCAATACCATAATGAATAATAAAAGGATGTCAGGTGTGGAACATTAGTAAGTATGTTATTACTTGGATTGTCTGTCTGAAACTTGACATTTACACATGATCAGAGATTATTCATTATAAATAATTCTCTCTGTTGAGTACTTATTTATTCAGAATGGCATGTTGGTTTTCTAAAGATACCATAATGAAGAGCCTACTTAGGAGCCTGTAGAGAGGGATTTTTCCTAAAATTACTAGAAGACAGTGTTGTGCAACTGAGGAATAGAATATAAGTGCTTTAGAGGATGAAGTAGACAAGTGAATATAGAATTATTATGGAAATGGGTCTTGCCCATTGTCTTTGCATGACAACTGCAAATAATCTGGTAAACTCTACCACTAGATGAATAAAAAAGAAAGATTTCTAAGATGTTTCAATTAAGAAAAAGAAGGTGAGATTTTTTTTGCAGAGATTGGAATTTTTTCCAGGGAAAAAGAATTGTGAAAATACTACAGAAAAAGGAATAGGAATATTGTCACCATTGGTGTTTGTATTTTTTCTGCATGATTGCATGATAAGGGTGGAATAATGTTCGAGTCAAAAAACCCCAGCACTTTGCACATTTGAGAAGGAACATAAATTTTAACTATGTAGAGATCAATTACTCTACATAATTACTGATCATTACTGATGGTCAATGAGCACCATCAAAATTTGAATGTGTGGACTAAGGGACCAAGTAGAATAACATTCAAAACTTCATTAATGACATGATAAATGTGTCTGGATTGAGAAGACCAATTTTCAATTTGAAGAACTTGGTGTGGCACCAGACAGGTGAAGCTTATAAGATTGTTACATGATGCCATTCAGGAGCAGCATTTTACCAATATTTCCTAAAAAAGCAGGTGCTTGGTCTTCTTGCTTTTGATTAAAGAGACTGAGAAAAACTGGGGGAAAAAAAAAAAAATCGTGTTATCTCAGTTAGGTTTTCAAAACTTAAGTAGGTGTTAAGGTGTCAGCAAAGATGTTAGAAGAAAAGGGAAAGAGTAGAGATCAGCAAGGACTAGACAAATTACAGCATAACAAAGAGCAGTATTACTTAAGGAAAGAGAACAGGAGAGTACAATGTCTATAAGATTGAATGGGAGGAGGAGGATACCCAGAAGAGATGCTAAAGGATTGTCCTAGGTGAGGACTAAATTAGAAAGACAAATTATCATATTGTCAGTATAATGAGACCATCTGAGTTCTGAGAAAACTGAATTAGAAACTAGCAGATATGGACAGAAAGACAGAAATTTCTGCTCTCCCTACTAGGGCAGAGAATATGGGAGACTAGCACAGAAAGAGTGAGTGAATGGAAAAAAAAATGGAGGAGATATTTAAGCAATAGCTATAAATAACAACATAAATAGATTTTGCTGTTGGATGTTTCAGTTTGCATTTATTCAAGAACGCAATTTGTCCTCAGCTGTGTGTATCTTGAAATGAATGTGTGTTAGCACTTCCAATAAGATTTTCATATACTGTTTTTCAAATGACTAAGTTAAGTTTTTGCTTGCCTACTAGAGTGCTAAATAACTAGAGCAGTATTCCTATAGAAAGTACTTTCCAAACCTCTGTTCATGAGAAATGGGCAGAGTAATTTCTTTTCCATATCAGTTGTTTTTTAAGTAATACTTAATAGAGGTACTAGGTGTAACTGTAATTAATCCTAAAGGTGGGGATCAGGAAACTAAACTCTTCTTTTTGGTATATTTACTTACTGTTTTTAAAATGCTAATTCATATCACAAAAACTGCCTTATAATAAGATGCCTCTGCTTAAAACATAGAAGTAGCTGTATTTTTTTTTTATAATGATACATAGTTTTTGAAACATTATGCATTTTCTGACAAATAGACTTTTTGCTGATTTGTTTTCATTCATCTGTTGAATAAAGTGTTGAATTTTGAACTCTGAGCTAAATTCTGATCTGACAATAATAAAATTCAGTGAAACATAGATTTTTACATATGTACAGTGTATCACAATCATTTAAAGAAAACAAGGTGGAGAAAGCCTGAAAATTTTCATGCTGGCAATCTGCAAGTTTTTACTAACAGTGGAATTTACTATTAACAGAAGTCTACCATTACTGGTAGAAAAAGTGTGATAGGTCAGGTAAATTCTAACAGCATAAAACTCTTGAGTGTTAAAATTTGAGCAACATGACCTGTTTTGGGCTCAGGAAACATGAAAATAAATTAGTAACGTATTCTTAAAATTATCTTCCCCATCTTGGGATGAAAAAAAATCCTCAGTCAACACCAAAAACTCAAAAATGTCATCTTCCTTTGGATTAGAGAGTAATTCTTCTTACTCATCATGGAAAGTGTGAGATAGGGGCAACAACGGGCCAAAGTTATCATTGTTCACATGAATATTCTTAAACTTGGGCTACACTTTATTAATGTTAAATTCTTTTTTAAACTTTATGAAGGCTGCCATGATTAAAAAAAAAAAAACCTATAAATAACAGTGTTTATTATATGCTAGAATTGTTTCTTATGAGTTCCTGGCTGCCTTTGTCAACATCAATAACTGCCTTTTCTAATAGACAACCTTAACAGTTGCAATTAAGCATTAAATAGTATGTCTTTGGTTCCCAAAAAAGGCATGATCCTGTCAGTGGATTAGATATACTTTACCATAAAACCTTTAACTCCTTGTGACTGAATTTTTTGCACACCACTATTAGAAGTCTGTCACGATTTATTTCTTTCAAATTGCCTGAATTGTACAGACTTTGTTTTCTGGGAGGTTATATAAGACTATCATAGACACATTTTCTATGAAAGTACCACATGCAAACTTTGAGATGCACATTTGCGTAAATTATTGCAATGACCTATGGCTTAAAATACCTCATTTTGTTCAGAAACTGCCAGCAATACACAGTTTCCGAGCTGTGTGCTCTGCCTCTGTGACATTTTTCTATTTTTAGCTCTTCTATGTCAGAAAAGTCATCAGGCCAGAAGAAATTCTCTCAGACAACATTAGGCAGTTAAATTCAATCCAAAGTGAGATTTGTATGGGTGCCAAAAGGCCTTTTGTTACCTCCTTGGCATCTGAACTGATGCAGTGCTAAATTCAGACGCTGCATCAAGATTACTTAAAACATAAGCACTTGCATTTTTAGAGAACCCAATCCATGAGTGAAGTACGTGCTGTGTAATGCTACTTTACATTGGAGTTACAGAGAGAAACCTGACAATGTGTCTCCTTCAGTATAACAGGAAATCAATGTATGTGTTAACACCAGTTTCCCAGAGCTCAGTGAGTACCTAAACTCTGAAAATGTGCAGTCTTGTGAGGAAAGAAAGACTAAAAGAAAGGAGTTTGCTTCTGAACAATGAATAAGAAATACAGAAAGATTAGTTCTTAATGGGTGTTTACCTGGAGTTGTTTCTAGAATACGGAACATAAAAGAGGAAAAATTAAGCCAAATGGATATTATCTATATCCAAGTGGTCATTAATGTGAGCATGTGGCATCTAAAAAGCAGTTAAAAAAAAGTAAAATGAAGAATTTATACACCCTGATCTAAGAAGCCTACAATCTAGAAAAAATAACCTGTTACATAAAGCAGCAAATATTTCTGATGTTCTCTTTCTTCTTTTTATTTTCCTTTTTTTTTAATTCTTGACAACTTCATTATATCCCACTATCTTTGACGCTATAAACTAGCAAGAAAGGTGTATTCATGGTTCTTTTTCTCACAAAATAATGCAAAAAGAAAATATCAAATGGTCTCCTGTGACTCAAGCTTTACTTTTTAAAATGATCTTTTAGTTGAATTTCTAATGGTGTGCAGGTTTTCATAGGATGTTCAAAATAGATATTAGCATGAAATAGAGAAAAAATAATTCTGTTTTCTACACACTTTTTGCTGGCTCAGTGATTGGAAATAAATGAGTAATTTGCATAGAAAAAGGATGCAGAAACCACTCACCCATACAAAAATATTACTGAAAATATATGAAACTATAACCATTCAATTTAAGTCTACATGGTATGCTGCCCAGCCATTTCATAGCGCCATGTTTTTCTAAAGACACTCTATCTTTTCTTCACATTGAAGATGAAGTATATAAACATGTATTCTGCAGTTTAAAATACATAGACAGAAACATTTTCAGCTGAAATGAAATTGCTTTCATGTTGTATTTTACCTGAACATTTTAAATAAATGGAGAAAGAACACATACAGTGTCAAAGAATAAGATATTAATCTGCTTTCTATGGATTATACAAACTGCTTGTAGGCAGTAAAGGGATGCCATTAGAAAAAAATTCTTAGCACAGATCTCTGTATATTTTTTTCAATTTATGCAAAACTAAAGAAGGATTACGCTGAATACCAGTTCATTTTCCCATTTTGTAAGAAACATATTTTAGTGGAACCGAATCACTCTGGAATGAATTTAGAGCATCTGAATTCGGAGAAAGAGGAAGTAAGATAGTAATGAGAGAAGGAAAGGGTAACATTTCAGGGAAGATTTCAGAATGTGCATAACTCTATGTATGTGGAATGTCAGTGCCTGTAGGAAGACTGAAGCTGCCAAAGGCAGGAAACTATGACTTTATAACAGAATAAAACAAAGTTCATGAAGAGATTATATGTCAAAAGTGGAATGATAAATATCCAGGATCTGGAAGAGGGAAAAGAGGAAAAATTCAGATTGTGAGCTAGAGAGGTTTGTAAGTGTGCATTAAGATTGGATAATGAGCAGTGACCCAGCAGGGGAGGAAAAGGAGAGAAATCAAACCAGCAGGAAGAATGTGGGTAAGTGAAGAGGGTCAAAATCAGAGCTGGATATGAAGATTGTCAAAAGGTATAAAAATAACAAGAATTCACTAGAAAGAAAAAGGTCTGAGATGGAAAAATAAAAATAGTCTATGTGAGTATGAGATACAATATTTGAAAATGAGGCAGAAATCAAGTAGAATTATGGCTAAACAACCTTTAGAGGAAGGAGTCAAACATGATAGGGCTGAATATACAGGAAATTTGATCTAGCTGAAACATACTCTTTCACAGAGACACAGATATAGTCCAGGCTTTACAGTGCAAATAATCTAACAAATGTTATTCTTTCAGCAACTATTTCTTGCTGAACACCTCTGTCTCTCTGCTTAGGGTACCCCCATTGTCTCACATGGTGGTGTTGTGTCACGGATCTAAACAAACTGGCTTTGCTATAAGTCACCATACAGGGACAAATAGAGTGCAATGTAAAACCAAAAGATTTGTCCATTTTCACAAACATGACTACAGAGACTCTTTAAGATAACTTTCTTTTATTTACAAAAGACAAAGCTTCTTTATACAAGTTGCACAGATTTATTCAAATAATTTGAGAAAATATTTTTAAAGCCCTAGGATATTATAAGCTTTATTCTTTGATATAAAAAATGAATGAAATATAAATAATTTTATATTTGATACAGAAAGCATTTGGTTTTTCTTGTTTTCTTTGTCAATTTCTTGACTGGATAAGAATGTGATCTTGAAATCGGACATCTGATTTTTTTTTTTTAAATCAGATCCTGTTTAAAGGTTTAGTATATACCAGTACAATTCAGTGATCCTAAAACTGCAGATTTTAGTACTATTGGGCAGTATGTGCTGAAAAAATACGTTGAGCCAATAGAAATTAAATTTATTTCTGAGGTTTACACACAATTTTTTTGACAATGAAAATGGGTATTAGGATTTAAAAAGAGGTGTTAAAGAAAGTCAGATCCTTCTCTATAGAGCTGCTTTCTAGCACGTCGGCCCCAAACCTGTATTGGTATTTGGGGTTATTCCTTCCCAGTTGCAGTATCCTACCCTTGACCTTGTTAAACTTCATTAGTTTTTTTCTGTCCAGCTCACCTGCCTAAGGTCCCACTGAATGGCAGCACAGCCTTCAGGTGTATCAGTCACCCCCCCTAGTTCTTCATCATCAGCAAAATTGCTGAGGATGCATTCTATCCCTTTGTCCAGGCTGTTGATAAACAAGTTGGGCAAAACTGGACCCTGTATGGATCCCTAGGGAATGCCACTGGATATTAGGTTATACACAAGCCAAAAGTGTGCCTGCTCTGCATTACTCAATTGATTGTCATTATGTCAAGAGAGATGATCCTTCCCTTCTGGTCAGTACTGCTGCAGCCACACAGGAGCACTGTGCTCAATTCTGATCCCTCCAGTACAGGAGATACATGGACATTCTGGAAAGAGTCCAGAGGAGAGCCACTAAGTTTGGAACACCTCTCATACAGGGGAAGGCTGAGAGACCCAGGACCATTTAGCCAGGAGAGGAGAAGGCTCAGGGGGATCTTATCAGGTCAGAGCAGGCTCTTTTCAGTGGTGCACAATGGCAGAAAAAGAGTCAGAGGGCACAAACTGAAGTACAGGAAGGTCCCTCAACACCAGGAAGCTCTCTTTTTGCTGAGAAGGTGATTGATCTCTGGGCACAACTGTCCAGAGACGATGTGTAGTCTCTCACATTTGGAGATATTCAAAAGCTATCTAGACATGATCCTGGGCAACCAGCTCTAGGTGGCCCTGCTTGATCAGGGAGATTAGACTGGTTGACTTCCAGAGAACTCTTCCAACCTCAACCATCCTGTGGTTCTATGATATAGTGACATGATACAACATTTGAAACGTAACTTTACCATGAACAGTCACAGAATAACTCAAATTGTTTCTGTGACTACAACATACAACTAAGCTGCAGTCAAGAAAAATTAATGAGATTTCACATGTAGTTTTAGAGGAATCTGTTTTCTCATATTGTTTCTAGGTATCATTGCTTTTTATTAGTGACGTTAAACTATGATCTTTTCCATTATTTATTCCTTTATGCCCTTCTATCCCAACGGTCACTCTTTATGACTACATATACAAAGCTAATTTCCATCTGGTCAGAAAATTTGTCACACCCACAATTAATAGCAAAACCCCACTTTGCATTTTTTTGTAATGCAGACGATCTTCTGATAGTCTTCAAAACTTTCATCTTGTAGCTTGTATTATCAATAAATTATGTTCAAGATGAGCAGCACACTTATAAAAGAATCATTTCTTCATCAATTCTTTCTTTGTAGTCTTATCTGAGCAGACTTCTTTTCTGGGATTCATCCACACTGTCTGAATGACAATGAATCCCTGCAGGTATGATAAAGGCTATTTTAAGGTATGAAGTACCATTTGCTATTTGCATAGCAAGAATTTAGCTGGCCTAATGTTTATCTAAGCCATTATTGAAATTTACCCAGCTTGCAGATAGAGAACTGAGGACTGAATTGTGCATAAACAATTTCTGTGCAGATCTCTGCCAGTCTAGCTATGATTATGACCTCAGTCACAATCATGCAAAACAGGTAATTTAAGTCACAGAAGCAGTTCAAACCAAACCTAGCTTACTAGCTCGTGCTCAATATCACCCATAGCAGACATAGGTACATCCACCTGGCGCAACTTCAGATTCCTCTGTGCAGCATTCTCAAGTCTCTTAGTCTCAAGAGAGGTTTCCGCTTAATCAGCAGAGATGCATGAATGGAACCAGACACACTGAAACATTCTCTACAAGAGTTACTAACAGACACTCATTCTATAATATCATCTGTAAGATCTGCAAATTCAGATTCTTAAAGCATATCAGACAGAGGAGAAGAGGGGCAAAGGAGACTTGGTATTACAGCTGGACTACTGCTCATGTACAACAATGACTGTAGCAGGGACACTGCTTCCTGATTGCATTAATGCCATGCCTAATTTTGGGAACTTGAGAAAATGTTTGATATTTGAATGTCCCAACAACAAAATTGTCTGAAAAGAATTCCACTTTGACAAATCTGTCACAGTTTACCCTGAGGTTGTCCTTTAAATGTGATGAGCTTTGTCAGAATTTGGATCAGGATAGGCCAATAAAAGGTGGAATTAAAGCATCTTAAAGAAGAGTCACGAAGGCAACAGATATATATCTGTTCAAGAAAAATGCAATAGGGGAAGTAATTTGAATGCACAAGACTTTTTTTCTGTGACTTCATTTTACAAAACATAATTTTCATTTATGGTCACTAACCATAGGCTTTTGGTTTTTCCAACTCAAAAGTGAACTTAACTTCTGTTTCATGATAATTTTGATAATTTTCAACTACAAGAGAAATTCCTGTAAGACACTTGGAAAACAGAAACTCCCAGACAGAAATTTGAAATCCAGCAAATGTCAATTCATATTGAAAATCAAGTACAAAGAGACAATATGTCTCTTCTTATTATTATTTCTCTAGAAGTACATAACAACTATCACCATGTGTAAGTACATAGAAGGTATTGAGGTACAGTAAATTTTTGAAAAATCTCCATCTTAAAAATTGGATTTCAGTCACATAAAACACATATTGGAAACACAATTACAACAATCATCACTTTCACTTACTCCATTGTTACTTAGTACAACAAAATTACACTGAAAGAATAGGGTATTTAGGTCAAATAACACTAATTAGAAATTATAATGACTCTTTCTTAATACATTTTTATAATAATAATATTTTACTCATGAATTTTTGATAATAAAACCTAGTTTAATAAAGTGTCTTTAGTTTGAATGATTTCCAACATTTTCTACTTTTTTCTTTTAATTTCTTTTTGAAATCACCAAAACAGGTATAAACTGTATCATTCAAATTATAGAAACCAAAAGCCACAATGGCTATGACTTTATCCTTTTTTCTGGCCTCTTTTAGATTATATAATCCATAGATTTAGAGAACTAAATAATTTCCTGTTATTGATGGAGGTTCCTTTGGTTGATTGGTTGTTTTTTAATTTCATCTATTTAATGTAATAGGTGATGTCTTATATACATTACATGCTTTTTTATAATTTACTACATTAATTTAGTAAGACATCCTTAGTTTATGATAGTTATGAAACATTCAATGAAACATACACTTGTAAAATAAAAATGTTCCTCTTTTTTTTCTCCTTATCTCTCATAAGCACAGAAAGCAAGGTATATTAAACAAACTGAAAAGAATAAAAAATCTTTCAGATTTCTACATTAATCCTGAATAAATTCTTATGCTAGATTCTGATGCCTAGAAAAAAAGAAAGAATATACTCACGCTATGTTCAAATCACTTTAATATAGATGGATACCACCAAATTAATCACATTACAAAGGCACAGTAATACTAAACCATCTTCACTGCTTTCAATGAAAACCAAACACACATAAATATGCCACTGTTTAAGAAATTTACTTGAAAATAATTTGCTAATCTGTGACAACTAATTTTAGAAAGCTTTTACCATTTAAAAATACCACTTCAGTGCTAGGGTAACCCATTTAGGGGAAAAAAAAAGTAGGTTTACAAAATTTTCAAGTATGTTCACTATTTTAAGTCAATAGTGTCATTGGGAAAGAAAAATTAAAGAGGAAAAGGTAATTTTAAACTAATAAGTTAAGTTAATTATGAAAATCAGAGTTAAAAGCCAAAATAATTTTGAGGAGAGCAATTACTGAAAATATCAAAGCTTTTACTAAAACCTGAATAATTTCAAATATGAGAAGCTGAATTTACTCAGCATTGGTGTGGTCTTATATGGAGTACTGTGTGCAGTTTTGAGTTCTGCAGGACAGGAAGGATAAAAATATATTAGAATGCGTTCAAGAGAGGCCAACAAAGATGGTGAAGAGACTAGAGAGCATGACATATGAGGAGCAGTAAAGGATACTAGGCTAACTAACCCTAGAGAAAAGGAGACTGTGGGGTGACCTCATGACTGTCTAGAAATACCTCATGAGAGAAAGTGGAGATGGTGGTGATGTTTTCTCTTTTATGTCTGGTGATAGGACACAAGGTGATGACTTAGAGCTGTGTCAGAAGTTCAGGTTGGACAGTAGGAAAATGTTCTTCACTCAAGAGGTTGGTCAAGCAGTGGAACAAGTTTCCCTGGTCATGGCCTCAAGAAGCCTGTCAGCATTCAGGAAGCATTTAGTCCCATCGTATCCAAACCATTCCATGATTCTATGACTCTGTTTCCTTTGGTTTTGGGTTTTTTTTTCCCCCTAAACATCTGTTATTTTTACTCTGCAATAACATTTTTTAAACGTTCATACTTTTTTATGGAAGCTCTTATAGAGAGATTCTGCTAGAATAGATCTGCAATCACTTCACATTGTTTTAATTCCTATTGCTTGTTATGATCGTATCCAGGCCATCTACAGAGAATTATGACTTCAAGTTGTGGGTCCGGTCTACAAGAACATTTTAATCATCGTGTTAAGCAATTTCCTCTCCTGCCATTGGTCTCAGTTATGATTGCAATTACAGAAAAATGTCAAGTATTGAATTATTAATTTCTTGTGTCAATGATTCTGCTGCAGTTTCTAATTTCTGAGAATTTCAAAAGGATGAGTAAGCACACAGGTTGCATTTGCTAACACAAATGTAGTAGCAACTGTATCCCAGCATCTGGAATGAAGAAACATCCTTGAAAGAGTAACTTAGTCAATAACATCTATCCTGTAGAAATCAATATAGAAAAAACAATCTGTTCTTACTCTTTGCAGCATGTTTCCAACGTATGTTTATATACTAGATATTAACCACTGATGATCAACCTCTCCTTAGAACAGATCTATCAGCAGGAGAGACAAGATGTACTTGCATAGAGAGAGAGAAAATCCTTGATGCAGGGTTAACTTACTAAAACCAGAGAAACAATGAAGAACTGTAGTTTTATAAAGCTGATTTTGTTGATTTTCCTCCTTGCTTTTTCCTTTTTTTTCCCTTTTATTTTTCCGTTGAGGGTACTCGGAATTTGTCTCATAAAGCAAATATCTGTAAGTACATTTTACAGTTCCAGAAGTTCAGTTTCTATAAACAGCTGAGATATGGAGAAGTGAAGAGTTAACCATAAACCCTTTCTCTATGGATCAGTTTTACTTCTGGGTGAACACAGACATACAGTCTTGACTGTGAGCAAGCATTGGTTTTGCATGACAGTTATAGTGGGACAACAAGAAGTGTATATAAAGCTGTCTCTCTACACATTCAGAGACAGCTGAAAGCAGTTTATCACTTCATACAAACTAATAAATTCTGGCTTGTGCCTGGCTTTTAGTTGATGCAGAGTGAGCTCCCATCTGCCCACAATATTCCAGACTGACAAGAAGATACGTATTGCTTTTCCCATCAAAGCAACCTGCTTGCCTTGTCAGCAGTGCACTGTTTCCTTGGGGCTAAATCAATTAGAAGACTTTAGTGACATTTAAGCTTCGCAGCTCCAAACTGTGGTCTGAAGAACTTCACAGTGCCTTTTTCCCAGGAAATTGCTCTATGCACCACAAAGGGAATTCTGACTCTTTAGAGTGATTGTGTTTATTTGAGAGATGACAGTCCTGCAATACTGCATTTTTTTCTGTGTTCTAAGTGAACACTCATTATTAAACTACTAATTGGAAAAACAACATAAAGAATCCTGCTTGATCTTTCCAATCTTTTTTTTTTTTTCCCCCAGTATCACAAAAGGACACATTAGTGTTGTTTTTCAACTGCTTACTGAAATATCGAGATAACTCCAAGGAGCTCCCCTAATCTTGCTTGTTGGTAACTGTATTAGCAGTGCAAAAATTTGAATTTGAACTGTTTAAACTCCTTTGATAGTTACACTATAACAAGGTATCCATAGGAACTTTTTTGTTGTGATGCATTTGACTTATTTTAAACAGCTATATTGTGTTGAGATGGTTAATGCTCTAGATATATCTATTTTGCTGCCTATGAACCTTGTTTCTATAATTTTATGACATTGAGACAACTACGTGATAGGAGTCCACATGAAAAGAATTACAATCCTGTTATTTTATCTGGCTTGGAAACATGATCCAACACGGTTTTGGGGGTTTTTTTAATGAGATAATTATCTTGAAGAAAGTCGTATGGAATTGTGGCTAGTGAGTAGCTTCAGTAATCAGAGAATTTTTACTTTTCATGCTATCAGTAGACACCCAGCCATTAGTAACTGTATAGGTCAGCAAGCATCATGTGGCATTGTTACCTTGACTGCATTCTGTAGCTCTGACTCAGCTTGTTTGTGTATAGCTACCATCATAAGAAATATTTTTTGTAGTTAAATTAAAACTTCTTGAACTTTTAAAATTAGAACACATGAAAAAAAATTGTGTCTTCTGTTGTCCCTAGAAAAATTACATCATGATACCATGAGAACATTCTTGGGCAGGAAGCTGTGTATAGGATCAAAAATAATTACACAACTTTACCTGAGGAACATAATTCTGTAGAGATAAGAACAGCAGATGTAGAACACTAGATATGATTCCAGATACCTGAAATATTATTTCCCTGTGTTCAATAACAATCATCTTGTTGAGTGGTTAAAACACACATTTTTTTATACATTCATTTTTAACTTTGATATTTTATTAGCCTATTAGAGAAAAGATTTATTTCTGAGAATAAAACTGAGCTGAGTATGTGAATCTTGTGAAATAATTATTGCAGTTCTTCATACGTCTCTTTTTGGGGAAGACCAAGTTTGCAGTGGTTCTGCAGTGGGCAAGCAAAAAATGTATGAGAAGAATAGCAGTTAAGTAAACACATTGTTTAACTTAAAAATATTTTTTTCCCAAGCTTGCTTTCCTTGAGGTAAGAACTGTTAACACAGAGAAATAGATGCAAACTGAAAACTAGTGTAACCTATTATCTAAGAATAAACATAAATGATAAGCAAATAGACATTTGATTACTTCAGTGTCATTAAGACACAAATAATTTTTTTCAGTGCTGAAACTGAATTATTCAAAGAAGAAGGGGCTGCTAATCATGAGCAAGCACAGCTTGTCTCCTCAACGCATTCTTGTTCTACCTCACTTTTTGTGAAGACGCTAATATATACAATTTTAATCTAACAAACAGTAATGTTACTTTTATATGGAATACAGTTAGTGATGGTAATGCTGCTGAAAATTAGAGCTCTAAGTTGAATGTAATGTTATAAATAAACCTTCCAGACCATAAAGAATATACCATCAAAAGAAAGGCATTAATGTTTCTTCATTCTTCTTTCTTGTTTCCTTTATTCTTCTATATCCTACCACACGTCTCCTGTAATCATTTTAACTGATCCAAATTAATTTGTTGCCTTGGTGAAAATCCATGTTAGGGGTATATCTATAATATGTGCAGTCTCCAGAAAGATGGAATCCATTTCATGGAGTAAGATGCTACTCAATATAAACTTTCTAAAATTCAGTTATATATTTCTTTGCCCTTGTGCAAGGAAGCATCCATGTCCTATTTTAACCTCGAACCTCAAAAGTTCCCTCATGCACAAATCTACCTCCTTCCTATATTTTTAATTTGTAATTATCCTTCATCACTTGGTATTATCATTAAAGAAGGCCATTGAAAACTTGCCTTAAAATTATTTGTGTTCACTCTAAGAATATATTGTTGAAGTAGTGGGATTTTTGTATGCTATAATAGTTCCCCAGGCACACGTAATCCAAACAATATAGATTTTTCACAAGCAACTTGAGAACTGAAAAGAAAAATAGTACACAACAATAATTAAGGTTTCTTTCCTCCCCTCTGCTTCCTACTAGATTAACAAAATAAGGTGGACAACTTTTTTAAACCAGAAAACCTTATCTCTTTCTTAGAGTGCTAACATGAGAAACTTAGACGAAAAAGAAATTAGAAATTTTAGGTGCATTACTTGCAATTTAGATCTTTCTGCCAGAAGACTTATCTGATGCTTTTCAAAATATGTTAGAAGTGGTGGATAATGTGATTACTTTTGATACCTGATACTCTGATACATAGAAAGGGAAATACTGCCTCAGAAGCATTTGGTGGTTAGCAGTTCTTTAAGGCAAAAAAATGATTAGTGGTTTTTTTTTGTAAATGGTAATATTTTTCCACCTATTTTATGTGTAAAAAAGACTAATTATGGAATTTTTACTTATGATTTATCCTTTGATCCTGATAGTGTAAATAATGTAAATACAGGGAATGATGCTGGAACTGATGATTTATCTGTAGTGTGCTTTATATACACCATTTCCACTTATAATTTAGGTTCAGGGAACTTATTGCAGAAGTTAATTTTGATTGTAAGCTTTCTTATCTTCCAATTCTCCACTGCATGTCCTGGGTGATATTTTTCTGTTGACTTTCTGAAGAAAAGGAACTATTCTAGCCTATGTCTCATAAGGGATATTTCAATAGGACATCTGCATTATCTGAAAGACTAAACTAACAAGTATTGTCTACCTAGGTTGTTTTGGGATATTTAAATGTTTGTATAGCTTGAAGGAACTGCAATTTCTATTCCCATAATTTGCTCTATTTTTTATGGTGGATAGAGATCCAGATTATATTCTGCTCTTTTTAAAATCCTTTAATGCTCTCCTGCTTTCTCCCACAACTAAGAGTACAGAAAGGATAAAATGTATTGCCTTCTACCTCTCCTGCAAACACTGTGCCTCTTGTGTTAAAGCAAAAAGTTCCAATTCTATATTAAATTTATTTGAAAGATATATTCTAAGCTCTAACATGTTGATAGGTAGAAAGCAATTGTATATTGGGAATCTCTCACTGCAAAGTAGGAAGCAGAAAGTAGAGTCCAGGCCATAATTTCTTGTCAATATAATCACTTCTACAGCTGAAAATATTCTAATCTGTTCAAAAAATGGTCTCCAGTAAATAGCCACAATAAGTAAAAAGGCCTTCTAGGAAAGATTCTGTTCTAAGTCGACACATATATTTAGCAAATCTGACGCCAGTATTCATTATATTGGCAGTGCTCTGCTCAAACTCATACAAACAAAGTGTTTTCCTTTATATCTACCTTTAACCAACCAGTTTATTTTAATCTTTTGGTATGTTTTAACAGTGCAAATTAATCTCAAAAGTAATGTGAAATATCTTTGATTTGATGTATCAGTGACCATTTCTGTGCAGTATCAGATGGCAGGACAGTTTTCAGTCAACTGACATTCATCTTCTGACAATGTCTGTACCAGCAGCTTATACAGCAAATTTTAATTACCACTGCTTTTATTTTTGATCTGTCCATAGATTAGCAAGAACAGCACATTCTATTCACATCTCACATACATCAGTGCTGTGTAGACAAATGTCTTTTATCTTGTTTTTATTCTTCTGCTTTCTGATGCAATGAAACTAAATTTCTGTGTCGATTATTGAGCAATTCAATGTCTTAAGACTTTCTAATCAGAGCTGCAACACAAAGGATCATTTTTAAATACAACAAAATCTGTCAAAAACTGTTGCTATGCAACTATCAATCTGTTAATAACCTATCTTCTTTTTGTTGTCTTTGGTTTTGGGATTCACATTTGTTTCTCTTCTTGTTTTCTGGGTTTTACCATTGTTTCATCTTGAGTTTTCTTGTGTTTGTGTTGATTGGTTGTTTCTTTTTTGGAGAGGAAGCATTTCAAGTAAACTCAGTAGTTGAAGCCCATGCTGATTTTTGCACTTCTTAGCCTCATGAAGAATCATTGTTTTCTTTGTCCTCCCAAACCTCAAGGTATCCTAAGAAGCAGACTGACATTCAATTCAAATTCATTTTCTCCTAGCCCACTGTATTTTCTTTTGGTATTGTACATGACAAAGACATATTATAATACATTTCTTTTGATATTGACGGGACCCTGAATGTGCCAGTAGACTCTACAGTCTGCCTCCCTCACCTTCCCACAGGACTGGGCTGCCATGATCCTTGTCTGAGCTGTGCTGTGCACTGATTCAGCCTCAGGAGATCTCTTCTCTCTCACTTGAATATAAATAGAGGTTAAGCTAACCCTCTTCATAAGCTAGAGCCTAGAGTCCACAGTATACTCAAAAAACATCTGATATAGTTTTTGTTCATTATTTATATCTTCTAGATAAAATGGCAAAAAATCGTAGTGAATTCCTTAACATCATCAATATCTGAAACAAGTTTTCAAATACACATAAACAATTTCAAATATGAAAGGAACATTCAATCTAAAATCTTCCGTGTTGCAGTGAGAACATAATAAAAGACATAGAAGAACAGTTTGTACTTTGTGCCATCAGATGCTCCAATCACAAACCCATGCTGTTAGTTTCAGACAGCCTGAAGTGCCCTCCAGCATAACACAAAAGACAAGAAGAATAGAAAAGGTAGTTGGTCCAGTATTGTGTTTAATAGGAAGTCATAATCTTTTGTGCTTAGGGGAAAAATTAATCTGATGAAAGTATCAGACAGACAAAAGTAAGTTTCTGAGTAAAGTAGTGACAGGGAAAGGTCATGAGTTTTAGTGTAAAATTTTTTCAAACCCCCACAAAATCCCCCTAAAAAGCACTGAAAAATACCTCAATTCCTATGTTTCAAGGAGATAGGTGTGATCTTATCAAAGTGTAAAGATGCTGACACTTTTATCCTCAGAGGACCTGTTTCCTTGTGAGGAAGAATTTCCTGCCTGTGTCACTGAACCTTTTTCAGAAAAAGTTTCAGTTTTTCAAGAGCTTTGCTTGAAAAGGTCTTACATATGTCATCTGCATTTCTGTAGACTGCATGGTTTAGAAAAGACAGATTAAAGGTCAGTATTTGTTATAACAGATCAGTCTGGCAGGAAATGAATGGCTATGATATAATTCTTTAAGTAGAATTCACTGTAACTACAAATGAGAGCTCGATGCTGTCCTGATACAGATCTTTCACTGAGTTACCTGGTGCAGGAAAGACTATGTTACAACAGCCAGAGCAAACAACTGACATTCCTCCTATTCTTTCCTCTGTTAAATGTCTAGTACAGCATTAAATGCATGATATCTGGCCAAAGCATGGAAAGATTAATTGAACATTTAGTATACTAACTGTCATAGTGAAGAAACAAATCTGTAATTTCTGAAAAAAAAAACCCAAAACAACAGAAAACAGGATTTTACTTAACAATTGTAAATGAGTACATGAAAGACAGTAATTGTAGACTGCAATGAGGTCTCCCCTCAGTCTCCTCTTTTCCAGACTGAACAATTCAAGTGACCTCAGCCACTCCTCATATGACTTCCCGTCAAGGCCTTTCACCACCTTTGTAGCCTCCTCTGGACACTCTGTAACAGTTTAATGTCTTTCTGATATTGTGGTGACCAAAACTACCCCCCGGCACTCGAGGTGAGGCCGACCCTGTGCAGAGCAGAGTGCAACAATCCCCTCCCTTGCCTGGCTGGCAATGCTGTGCCTGATGCACCACGGGACATGGCATGTAAATACTGACACAGAGTAGGAATGAATATGCAATTGAAATGTCTCGTGCTGGAGAAAAAGGTAATTTTGCTTGTAACTAATTTCTTCAAAGCCAAATCTTGAAAATTCTGTATTAGGTGATACAATTTCCACATGCGGGGAACATATGTTTCTTCATTCTTGACTCCCTTCTATTGTTTTACTCAAACCTTGAATCCTCTAATGTATTTGCTGTGATTTTAATACAGATATTTCAAGTATTTTTAATTCAGGTTGTTAATATCTGGTGGTAGTTAATATCTTGTGATTAGTTTAGACTTAGAAACTCATGGCAATATAAACTTAAAATTTAAAAAAATCAAAAATTTTCATGTGCAATCACAAACAAACATATAATTATTCAAAGTAATAAACCCCAAAAGTATTTGTTGAAATCAACACAACCTTTATTGAGCTTTAGAAATCTCTCAACAGAGTCATGCACTGGACTTTTATTGAAGATATATGATTAAACTGGATTGATGTCTTTTTCTGGTCTTGGGAATGAAAAACCAGACACGGTAGAAGGATTGGGGGTTAATTACTTTAGTATTTTAATAGGAATTTCGTCATCCGGTGCACCACTTTGCCGAGGTGAAAGGCATTACGGTGCCCACCATGCATGCATGTCCCCTCACCGTCGATCGGTATACATTTTATAGACCTAATACATTAGCATATTTACTAAAGTGGCCCAATAAGGGGTTTGGATGATCTAATTTTTAGTTTACAGAACAAATTCTACTGCAGGAGCCATGGCTCCTCAAGATAGTAGGATGTTTTGTCTCTTAACTTTACAAGACTTTGGAACTATGCTGAATTATTAGGCTTAACAAAGTACAAGTATGCATGCTAATACTTGTGGATACACAGAACTGTGTAAAAGGTACAAAAGAAATAGCAAAAAATCTTTTAGGCATCAGATTAAATGCTTGCATTTGCTTTATTTGATGATTACTTTGCATTGTTCTTGTTTTCCATTGCTCTTCAAGTGTAAAAGGAATTTTGAGTAAACCTGTTTTCCTTGGACTTTCTTATGTTGTTTTTCCAGGTTCTTTGAGCACTCTGTAGTTAGAATTACATTACAATGTAAATATTTTTTTATGTTAAAACTAGATGAAATGCCAAGATAACAAGTTCATATATGTTTAGAGAGAGGTTTTTCTTTAATATTTGAACAGTAAATAATCTAATCTGAGACAGACGACAATTTGAATTGATAGACTTGCTTCAAAATGAAATATACCAGCAGGACTTTTTTTCCAAAGTATATTTTTGGAGAAATGAGATTTTAGGAAGAATGAAAATTGAATTAACATTCTGGACATTGTCAACTCAGAACTAACATACTTTTAAATTCTCATCTATGATGAACTTCTATGGTTAGGGTAGAGCAAGGATATTGCTTAGATTGACTGTAGCAAGGCTTTTGGGACTAGGTACCAAAATATTCTTGCATCCAAGTAAGGATACTATAGTTTGTAGATGTGATGTGGGTGAATAAAAACCAGTTTGTATGGTTGGATCAGGCAGTTGTGGTTAATGGCTTGTACTCTGCCTGGAGGCTGGAAAGAAAGAAGCAGAGCACTGCAGGAGCATATCCTAAGATCTGTCCTACTTAATGATTTTATAAATAACCTGGAAGTGGCAAGAGAGGACACTCTCATTAACCTCACAGACAACATCAAAGTGGAGGGAATAGTTGATGCACTCAAAGGCAGATTGTTAGTTGAAGGGACACAGGCAAACTGAGGGGATGGGCCAAAAGGAGCCTTATGAAAATCAAGCAGGACAAAGGCCAGATCCTGGGAATATATGGGATATGGGCGGTCTGCCCAGCTGGAGGGTTGCTCTGGGGAAAAAAAAAAAACAAAACCCAAACAAAACACTGGACTTTGTGTCAGAGAGTGAGCTGGCATGAGACAGCGCTGAACCTCATAGCTGACCCTGATTTGAGCAGACAGTTGAGCAGGCAATCTCCTGAGGTTCCCTCCAGTCTGAACTATCCCGTTATCCTTCTATAGTGAAATGAATCTTAGCTGCAAAATAACTCTGAGGAACACACCACCTGCTTGTTTTCCTTTCGCACAAAAGTGAGAACTGTGGCTAGTGATATCTCCCCTGTGCTGAGCTTGTGAAATCATTGCAGTTTCACAGCACCTTTAGAGCAACTACTAGTATATTTTCATATGTGTACAGGAGATCCGTGAATATCTCAGGCATAGCAATGATCTTCGGCTTGTATTTGGGATCTGAAAATAACAACAAATATAAAGAGGAAGAGATCACCATCACAATAAGGGAGAAAAGACCATCTCTGAAAGGATTGTGAGAATGTCCAGCACTTTGGGCAAGTTGCATTATTTTAGATAAAGCACTTTCATTTATGATTATACGGAGATTTACTATATATTTTTCACTCTCGAATATTTTTGTATCGTAACCTATTCTGATTGATCAAACCATCATGGTCTTTTCTAGAAAAGGAAGTAAGAGTAACACAGAAATAACTCAGGCTAGGTAAGATGATAGTTAAGTGAAAAATGCACATTCGAATTTCTGTGCAGGTATTCACTAGAGGGGACCATTACCTGAAAATTATTTATATGTCCAGAAGTACATAAAGGAAAGTACTAACTCTTAATCTTTTGTCATGATAATTTGATTTTGTTCTTAGAAAAAAATCTAGATTTTTTTCCTCTGGAAATTCTAATAAAAAGTATTATTTTCTTCTACAGAAAATAAGTTGTCAGAAACTGTATCATTATTTTCAAAAACATCCTGCTGTTAAGCTTCTATAAAAAAATAAAACTGTTGAGCACTATATGTCTGGGAGTTTTGTTTTACCTAGAGAAAGGTTCACTGTATATGAGAAAATGCGATTTACATGTATGTATTTCACTGGGGTCTTTTTCTGTATCATTAAATAGAAGATAGGATCTCATCTCTTCACAATAAAATTCAGAGGATCTTATTTCATATAAAAATAATTTTTAGTTGTTTTCTCATTGAACAGAAGAGTCAACTCTATTAACAGAAACCCATCTGAGGGCACTACTCCACTGCCTTCTGTTCAGCAACTACAAAGCAACATCAGTTCTGACTAGTTTTCTGGAAATTGATTTAGGCTTAATGGTAGCAAGGCTTGGGATATTTGGGTTTGGTTTTTTTTCCTCCCCTTGTCAATAACTCTTCGCTACCACTCCTGTTTTCTTAATGTACAGTAACACTTAGCTTAAAGCAAGCATTTTAGCATTTTGGATTTACCTTTCCCATGGTGCACTTGTTTACACTAGGTTTATGCTTTGAATATCTTTTCTGAATTACAAGTAGTTACAGTAATAAAAATGGTGTGAGATAGCTGTGAAGTTTTCCACCTCCATCATCAGCTGTATTTGGACTTGGCATGCATATTTTTCTGTCCCTGACAGCTCCTTGTCTAATGTTCTGAGACTTTTCAGTATCAATAGGTTCAAGTTCATGGGCATTCTGGGTATAGCGGCATACATATAACCATATTAAACAATTCTGTTATTTCAGACTAATCAAACTATTTTGTGACAGCCAGCTCTGGAGTTTTATACCATTATTGATTTCGAGTATTTTCAGTATAACAGGCTGCCAGTCATTAACTTTTGCAAACAAATAGTATTCAGCAGCAAATTTCTTCACAGTTGCAGTACTTCTCAGGGCTTGTTTGTTCTAAATTATACTGCAGTTGGTTTAATTATGAGGAATCCTTCAGTGTTGTTCTTTATTGAGAAGAGCAAATCTGGAATGTCATCTGATTTTCCTGTCAGTGATACAAATATTTTTTCTTTTTTCTCATTGTTTGTTGACTAGTAAGTAAATGCTGACAGGCATGCTTTGACATAGCTTTGTAAGAATAGGATGATAACCTACAGAAATTCAGTTTCTTTAACCCAGAATTATATTTGCTTAGATCCTGAGTCCCATCTGTTTCTATCTACATGCTATTATCACAGAACTGCTGAAAACCTTCCTTACTTTAGCAGCCTGACATACTGGGAAAGATATCAAGTTGTGGATATGTGTGTAATGGCAGCTCCTGGAAGGAGCTCGAGATGGCAACACCCAAAGGCTATCACAGATCACAGAATATTCTCAGTTGAAAGGGACCCACAAGGACCATCAAGTGCAACTCTGAAGTGAATGGCTCATAGGGTGATTGGAAACCACAGCCTTGGAATTATCAGCACCATGCCACTTGGCACTCCACATTTTGGTAATGGATGTAGTTGCTTAAGATGCAAGTAGATTCACCTACATATAAATCATGAAAGCCTTTTGAGGTGGGTTGTTTGTTCTCTGTGATAAGACTTGTCCACCCCCAGTCTGTTGAAAAATATGAATGTCAATTGTAGCACTGATGGATTTTGAGGAAGAATTTACTGCTGTCTTCTGGGTTCGCCACAATTAATTAGCTTTGAAGCCAAGTAAGATGTAGGAATAATCTGTAAACGCTGTCAGGGTATCTGAAAAATGTGAAGAATAGGGGTCTATTAATACTTCCTTCAGAGAACAACTGACATACCTTCAGCATAAAACAATGAAAGCCTGTAAGTAATATGAGACACTTCTTTTTGTCAGTTCAGTTTCAATTAGGCTGTGCAAAACTAGTGATGAGCAGACATTCTTAAGGATGAGACCAGAGCTAATAAAACTGCTTTGGCTAGTAGGCAAATATAAGTTCTAGAGAATGTACATTTGAATTCCATTAAAAAAAAGAACTGCAAAGCAGTAGCAAGGTACAGAAGGAAGGCCGGTGTTTAGAATTATGAGAAATGTTCTTAGTTAACTCATGACAGACTGGTTTACAGCTTTCTGCTGAAAATGCTCCACTAGAAAATGAAGGTAATATTTGTGATGGTAGTGAACTATAAATAATATAAGAAACATACGGAAAATGTTATCTAATATTCTTTACAAACCCACAAAACATAGAACAACATTCTGTAATTCCAGAGACCACTTCCTGCCAGTGACACCTTCTACTTTTGATATATGAAGCAGGACATACTTATGGTTTATTTTTGATTGATACTGTAATTAATCCAGACTTATATAAAAGGTACTAATATGGTCCTTAAAGATTATTACTTTTTATTAAATCATGGAGCTTTTAAAGATTAGTTTTATTGCTTAAATTTGTGTGTGTGTGTGTGGTTTGTATTACTGTCTGGTTGTTTGCTTTGGTTTTGGGTTTTTTTTAGTTTCCACCATAAAGTAGGTTCCTCTGCCCTAATTGTCTTCCAGAAACTTTCTCTCTAAACTCAGATAAATAAGAACAAAAATGGAATGACAGACATTGGGAAGTAAGGTTTTAGAAAAGAGAAAGTCAGCATAAGATAATATGAGATAATAAACACTTAAAGAATATTTTTCTGTCAAATATAGGTACTTAATTCCTCAAATGATTAAATGTAATAAAAGTTAAGAAAAAAGTGAAATGGTCAGATTACTTGAAGAACAAAATTACTACTATTCCTGAGATATATTGTGACATATTTGTTAGTAGTGATCCTATAATTTCTGTCATTATTTGCTAGGAATTATTTCCTAAAGTTAGACCATCTGGAGGTAAAACCTTAGTTAAGTGCTTATTCCCCTATCTTACCTTTTTCCCTTCCAGTCCCACTTTGTTTTGGTTTCTGAACTTTAATTAATTATTTTGTTTGTATTATTGTTGTATTTAAAAAAAAAAAAAAATGATGCAACAAACACATTATTTGTCTCTTGGGTTCAAATTTAAAGTTTAAAGAATACTTTTAGATATTTCTTTTCCAAATTCTTACATTAGGCTTAAAAAACTTATTTCTGTTGTTATTAATATTATATAGGCTGATTTCTATCACAAGTATATCTTTCTTAATGTGATATGTGTCACAGGTTTTACAGTACCTCAAAAAGAAACACATTTCTGTAACTATTCACCTTATATTACGAAACATATATTCAATTGATTGTCATACACGGAAGAGAAGACACCAGTGAAAGATTTCATGAGTAAACCAAGAGTGACTTTTTCTCTTCTGTCATGGATATAAGGATTCACACCTTTTTTTCTTTGTAATGTGAAAAAAAGAAGGTCTTTAGTCAGGCTTTCTAACTTCTGAGACAAAACAGACTATTACATTAACACATAGAAAAAGACTTTGTTATGTGCAGGGGTTGAGGGGATTTTTAATGTAGTGTTCCAGTTCTTTTCACCATAGAAGAGGTAAAATGCCCAAATCGGATAATTTTACAATAAGATCTAATGGTTTGGGTTTTTTTTTAAATAAGGCTGTTCAGTTCTTATACTTCAGAGATAAAATCAGAAATTATTATAAGTCCTTTCAGGCATAAGAAGACCAATATCTGTGTGGAGTAGAACAACAATACAGACTTCAGATTAGAGCAAGGGGAATTCAATTTTGCTGTCCAACAGTGGTAAAGTTAATTCAGTTCCACCAGCCAGCATTCTTCCCATAGCTAATGAGTGTTTGCCTTGAATGTTCAGCCTACATTCTCAAGTATAAGTTATGCAGTTTATGAGGGAAAAGGAAGATTTTGTCAGCCTTACCAAAGAGCTTTGAGCTCATCTCGACATTTTTACCAGTGTGTATGACAGCATGTGGGAAAAATTTCAGACAGAATTTATGCATTAAAAGACAGATCATCTAGAAAATACAGTAAAATTAATTGAGATATTTAGTGAAGAGATTAAAAGGTATTCTATTTCTTTGTTTCCCTTATCTCCTTTTTGTTATTATTTTATTTTGCTATTCTCTAAGAAAATGTTTCAATACATCCCTAGAGTTCACATCCAACTTAATGATATTTTCCTGCTCCAGACTTAAATCCTGCTGGCAGTTACTTTAACTCACTTCCTACTAAGGAACTGACGAATAATAATTAGGGTCATCAGACATTTTTTATCTTGCAACTCTGTTACTTTTGCATGTCTTATTTTTCATTATGGTTTCTCCAGGTCTTTCATCTAATTGCTAAGTGATTGGACTTTTTAATTCCATCTCATCCTCATGCTTTTTCTTTCATTCCTCTAGTGTCCTCCTTTTCTCAGTTTATAGCAAAAAGTCTTGACAATTTGCAATCATTTGCATTTGCATCCTTGTCTTGTCTACTCTCTAGCTGCACACCCAATGTAAATGAAGAATTGGCAGTAATGCTGTATTTGTAGTGTAGAAACAACCTCTCCTCAGCATTTTCATAGAATTCCCCCAATACACATGTGCTTTTCTTTTTTTCCTACATATTCTTCTTTATTTTCACAGAATACAGGACTGCATCCATCATGTATTTCTACCCCTTTTCCCAATTGCCCTATTTTGGGTCATCACAAACATACCACTGCTTACTTGTTTCTACCAGGTTCACACTGTAAGTCTTTCCTGCTTTTGACACAGGCATAGTAGGACACCAGGTCTCTCAAAAAATGCTGTGTTGTATCTCTTGACCGTACTGCATAGGCCTAAAGGCAAATGAGAGAAGAAGCACCTCTGATCAGTCTCTTTTGTATACTGCAGTTATGGGAAGCCCATTCAGCTGCTGGTGCTGTATACAGGCAATGGAGCATCTGTTAATGGCATTTCCCCTAAGGTATTTAAGACCTGTGGGAACTGAAGAGAGAGGAGAGGACACACAAATGAACAGAAAGCTTAAGACTGAGTTTGCTTCCAGAAAATGTTGTCAAGAAATGATTTGTGGGGAGCAATGAGCAGAAAATTCAAAATGAATAGTTCACTGCTGAATTCACTCTTTTGGTTTCTCTTACTGCATGCAGCCTTTTATCTTATGATGTGAAGCTATTACTTGCTGAATTTTCAGTTGTTCAATTTTTCTCAATATATTGTAGCATATTTCATTGTACTCAATTGAGATGTGATTTGTGCTACAATAGTAGTGATCACTTGTCAGTGTTAATTATAGGTGTTCAGAATAGGAACAAACCAAAGAACCCACGAGGTTTAATACTTTTGTCACTACACATATTTAAGCAAATTCATATTTAAG
This sequence comes from Orthonyx spaldingii, assembly GCA_013397795.1. Classification (NCBI taxonomy): domain Eukaryota; kingdom Metazoa; phylum Chordata; class Aves; order Passeriformes; family Orthonychidae; genus Orthonyx; species Orthonyx spaldingii. The sequence continues at coordinate 257,519 of VZTJ01004890.1, forward strand.
CATAATAGAGGAATGTTGAAGAAATTTTTTCTTATGCAAAAAACATTTTGATCACTGTGTAATGACTAGATCACTGTATGACATTGGTTAGGTAAATTGTATAGCTGTATTCACTTGGATATTGTAGATCTGCATTTTTGATATTAGATATAAAGAATAGGATTCATATCAGCTAGGTTCAGCTTTCCAAAGAAGCTGAGGAAATAGCCTGAGCTACTCCTCCAAGTTATTTCTATCATGAATGGAAAGAAAAAACAGATTATGTATCCCAAAGATATTAAGCAGCTATCTTACCACAGAATCAACAGCTCTCTGAAAACTGCAATTCATTTCCATTAAAGGAAGTCCAAACAAAAGCATGAACTCCTGTTCAGCTCTTTTAATTCTGTTTCAGGTGACCCACTTCTTACAGAGCAGAGAATCGGCCTATATAAATTAATTGTTTATGAATACTTCAGAAGATTTACATCAATGTTTTTACAGTACTAACTTTAAACCTTTCAGAGATTTCACACATCAAAGGTCCTATGATTTCCTGAAAGATACGGAGTGCTGAGGAAGAAGTGTTAAAAGTAGACACAGTCTGTTCAGGAAAGAATATGATGGCTCAGGCACTGCAGATTATCTACACCAACTAGTATTAGTCTGGAAAAGAAATCTTTAGGCAAAAGAGACATTTCTAGAGTGAGGTTTATTGATTTTTTTCAGGATTTTTATTTTGCTTTGTTTTGGTTTTGTTTAATATGGTGAACTAAACCATAAATGGTTTTACCTATTTGATAGAGCAGCTAGCTGATAAACAGTTATTTAGCTGTAGATTTAAGTCAAGAGAGAACATTGGAAAAACGGAACAGGAGATTCAGGAGCGATATGTAACTTCAATAATTTCCAAAAGATTCTTTTAAAACTGATCACCAATAATACTTTCTCTGATTCCAGCAGTTTACAGGCTGTCATGCTGCTCGTGAAAATAGTGGAGTCCTGTGATACCTCTATAAAGTTTGCAGCAATGTAAGCAGTTTGAAATGATTTGCATCTAGAACAATTATCAGATGGAGATATATATATATATATCTATATATCTATATCAAGGAATATTTTTTTAAATATAATTGAGCAGTTTTGTGGTCAACAATATGTACTCTCATATTTTTGAATAAATATGTGAGTAACATAAAGTAAAATTTAAATAGTGAACAAATTATAATTGGTATTTAAATTCAGTACATGCACAAGCATAATACATAACTATCAAAACCAATGTTTTCTAATTACCCAGGAGTCCAGAGTGGACTGTTTACTTAATTTACTTTTAATCATTTTATTTTGGATTTTCTCAGCTGTATATGCAAATGACATACACAATGTCACCTCTGTTATAGATGTGGGTGAAAGAAGGAAAACTATTAATTGATCTTTGGGCAAAATTGATTCCCCCAAAGCAGTAGGCTTTAATTTGAGTTTATACAGAGAAATAAAATGAAACTATGTGTCAGTTCTCAGTCTTCATGCTGTCACATGCAGAAGGAAATAGTAAAAAACAAGCTGAAATATTTTAATTATGGTATACAATTCTGAAAGAGATGGATAATGTGGAGTTTGATTAAAGAAAAGATACAAGTACACTGAATATATGTAAAATAAAAAAAATCTACAACGATAAAAAAAATCACCTTTCTGAAATGTTATAATTTGGACAGATAAATGAAGATAAAACTTACTGCCAACATACAACACATCCATATTATCAGAACACAAAGAATTCATATGGCTTGTGATTCTGGAAATAACTACCCGAATACAGAAGAAGTAGTTTATGTAAATATAATAGATATATTTCTTCTAGAAACTCAGTGGATTTTCCAAAGTAAAATCTACTTTATTTCTTTTAGTATGAAAAGAAAAAGTCTAATTCCTTTTTCTGCCTTGCTTCTTGCTTCCTGTAGCAATGTATTTTCTCTTCAGTTTGCAGAACACAGACTCTAATTGATCCTGAACTTCCTTGGGGTACAGTGCTTTTCCTTCTAGACAGCACTGTTTAATTTTTTTTTCATTGCATATGCACTGGAAAGACATTGTAGAAATCAAGACAACTCACTGGATCATGAGTTATTCTGGTGATAAAATCAATAATGAACTACTTTTCTTATTATGATGTAAATAAAACTAAAAAATCCCTAGCATATGTAGAAATATCAATTTCAGATAATTTTCTTATTTTGGGACAAATTTAGACATATGGTTATCTAGAATGTAATTGCATGATGGCTTTAATGTTAACTATGAATTATCTCTAAAATAATTTCTTCATTACTGGTCTGTAGCTATTTCCTTTTATTTACCCCATGAATTTCTTTTTTAAAAGCTAAAAATATTAATAATGAAAAAGTGATATACTGATTATAAATTGTTAATATATCTTAGCTGAACATAGCCTGACAGAGGGTAGTAAAAGCAAGCTGACTGAAATCATACAGAAAAATATTTATTAAACTGTGATGAAAAGGTCCAGATGAGCCAAGCTTAGTAATCTGTGTTTTCATAATTGATAGGATTTTAAATTTGTAAGTGAACAGCCAAACCCTGCCCAAAAGCTTGTAATGATATTTAACTATCTTCATACATATTTCAGCCCAAGTGATCCATTATGAAAAAATTAACGCTTTTCTTAAAAAGAAAAATTACATAACTAACAACTTGACCAGATTTAATATTTTATTGTTAAGAAAGAGAAAGACAGTTTAGTAAACTACCAATTACTTAACATAGCTTTGAGCATGCTAGCTGGACTCGCTTTGAAATATGCTAAGATATATATCAGAAATGAGAAAATGATGCATACCATTGGACGGAGAAACTCTACTGATAGGGTCCTGGGGTTATAGTAGTTAGAAAATTTTATAACTTTAGTGTGAGCAGTCTAGAGCTGCAAGAAGAAGGACAGTGCAACACAGGTCGTAAATAGCTTGCAAAAAGCTCTGTCATTTTGCCTAATGTTACCAAAATCATAATCTGTAGATCACATTCATCAGCACTTGAAACACATCAGGAAAACAGACTAAAACAAGCTTAATTGACACCAAATGCTGAAATGACTGTGATTTTGCTAAGGAAAGAAGACACTAATCTGAACTGTGTTTTATACATAGAAATATGTATAAACATACATATAAATATGTATAATATGTATGTAGATGTGTTTGTGCATTTCTATGTAAATCTGCATGTATGTGTGCATGAATGTGTCTGGTCAGAGTGAAATATGACAGGTTAAGCACCAAGAATTAATCTCTGAACTCTCCTGTGCATTGTGTCTTTAGTATGTCTATAATAAAGGAGATATGTTAATTTCAGCAGTCTGCTTACCTGCATAAGATTTGTCTTATTTTTCTTTTAATTGGAAAATGAAGACCTTACTGGTAGAAAGCTACAAAAGGACAAATTGAGGATTTTCAGGTATCTCAGCATGCTTGTTGGCTTTATCAATTTCAAGATGATATAATGAGTTGCTTGACATAGATATCACTTTAGGCAGATTGTATAACTACAATTTTTTTCTCTTTTTTCTTTATTTACAAAAATAAAAAATATAATATTTTATTGATTGTGGTAAATAAATATATTAGAGCAGACAGGTATCAAGATAACTATTAAGTAAGAAGATGACAGAATTATCACCTCAAACCCCTTAAGATTTTTTGTAACCTAGAAAACATCACATGGTTACAAACAGCTCCACTTTGGAATGCAAATTCAGGCTGTTCTATGTTCTGCCAAAGTTATGGTAAGGCAAATGTCTCATCATTTAATAAATGAGGATCTTTCAGAAACATTCTCAATACTGAAAATATATTTGGATAGCAGAGAAGAAGTATTTCTAAACATGTTAGACCCTTATGCAAGCAGACAGAAATGGGAAAATAGAAAGACAAGGGGACTGTGATTCAGTATATGTAAGAATTCCATGTATCTTAAACTAGTCCTGGAATCTGTACATTTTTATGTGAAACCCACTTCAGGAAATGTGTTCCATTGAGCATTTTCAACTCAGATAGGTGAGTGCAACAATGAAGTTAGTCTCAAATTGAACATGTAGAAAAAGCAGGAGGGCAATTCTAAAACATTTTGTGAGAAAGGTTATTAAGTTATATGCCTTCCTTTTGTGCACTGATGATTTTTGTTCCATTTGTTAATTATTAGATGTCCAACATTCCTAGAACTAGGAAACCAGTAAGGTGATGAGTGAATGTAAAGTGTAGAATGTACAATTGGATACACAGTGGTGACAATATGTTTTATTTTACCGGAAAAACCACATCTTTCATCACAGCAATGCAATACCTAAGTCAGGGAGCACGGTAGACTTCATTTACCTTACCTGACATCCTCTTCTAAGAAACCAGGGGGACCTTGACAGGCCTGAGAATCTGGCCCATTTGAACCTCATGAAGTTCAACAAGTTCAAGTGAAAAGTCCTGCTCCTGGGTGGGGAAAATCCACAAAACCAATACAAACCAGTGGATGAATGGATTGAGATCAGTCACATGGAGGACTTTGAGTTATTGGTAGACAAAAAATTAGGCATGAGCCAGCAGTGTGTGCTTGCAGTTCAAAAAAACAACTGTATCCTGGGCTGCATGAAAAGGAGTGTGCCCAGCAGGCTGATGGGGGTGATTTTGACCCTCTATTGCGCTCTTGAGAACCCACCTGCAGTGCTACATCTTGTCCTGGGGCCCCAATGTAAGAAGGATGTGGACCAGTCAGAGTGAGTCCAGAGGACTGCCACACAAAATAAAATCAGGGAGTTGCAAACACCTCTCCTATGAAGAAAGGCTGAAAGAGTTGGAGTTGTGAGAAGAGAAGGCTTTGGGAAGGCTTTATTGCAGTCTTTTAGTACCTAATGGGGGCTTATAAGACAGATGGGAATTTTCTGCCAAGGCCAGGATAGGACAAGGTTTTAAACTAAAAGAGGTTGATTTACATTACACATACGAGTAACATTTTGTAATGAGGGTGGGTGAGGCACTTTGATGAGGTTGGTGATATTGCCCAGAAAGGTTGTGGATGCCCCATCCCTGGAAGTGTTCAAAACCAGGTTGGATAGGGCTCTTTGTCTAATGGAAGGTGCCTCTGCCCATGGCAGGGTGATTTGACAAGATACTGCCCTTTGAAGGGGGTTTCAATCCAAACCACTCTGCCATTTTCACTTTAACATTCCCTGTGCCATAATAGGCATTCTTGTTGTTATTTTCTACAATATTTTGTTCTAAAAGCAGGCATATTGTATCACCTAAATTGCTCTTTTGGGTAATAGTTGCAAATTCACATGATATTATTAAACATGCACAGATGTTCCAGGGTTTATCTACCTTTGCTGCACCTCTATCGATAGAATAGCCTATATCACAGGTTGTCTTTCCTAATTCAGATGGAATACAATATGTCCAAGCCAGCTGATCTATGAATTTGTCAGTATAAATATTCACTTTCAATCTCTTGCTAAACTTACTTACCATAAATGTGATATTCTGATTCAAGACTTCTATTTTTTGTTTTTAAAATTCTATTATTTAGTTTCTAATATAGTATGTTTACAGACAAAATTATGCTTTGTGTCTTCAGTGTAATAGTTGTGTTCTATCTTATTGCTCCCTTGCTGACAGCTGCAGCAAGCCTGGCAAGCAATTATAGAGCACATTTAATGAAAATAATTATCAGAATTTGTAGACATGCAATATCTGGTGGCTCAGCAGCATGAATTCTCATTCTGGGATTCCCTGGCATATGCAATAGCTGCTACTTCTAAACTGTTTTGAGTCCTTAAAAAAAAAAAAAAAAAAAAAAAGCTCATTTTACATGCATTCAATATTTTTGTTTAGTTTTTCTGAAGTTATATATTCATCTCCACTGACTCTGCATTGTACCAGCTTACAGATTCACTTGTTTCTCAGACTGACTTTTTTTCTCTAGGGTTTCAAGAACAATACAGAACTTTCTCTTCTAATATTTGTTTTAGCCTGAGATCTGGATTAGGAGTAAGTACAATGGAGCACAGAGCTATACCTCTTTGTGCACCCAGAAGACGTGCTTCTCTTGCAATTGTTCAAGGTTATATACTAAATTAGGCTACTTTTTACAATCAGTCTCATCTTGACCTGCTTATTGCTGTAGAAATTAGAAAGTCAATAAGAAATGAGGCACAAAACTCTGGGAAAAGCTGTCGTGATAACATTGGAAATTCCAACAGTCATGACTTGTATATAAAGAATCATACACACATATTTCTCACACAGAACTTTCTGCTCATAGACTCTCAAGCTGATGTGTGCATGTTAACCAAATCCAAAGCATTCTAATATTATGGGGCCACTTTTGCATGCTCTTACAGTTTAACGCATTGTATTAATGATATACATTATTATATTGGTCTGTGTTCTATACAACGGTGCCTGCAACTTTTAGATATCTAATGAGGTAGGCTTCAAAGTGACCAGAAAGAGCCTAGGGTTTTGGGGTTTTTTTCACAAAAAATTCTTATTTAAAGAAAATATCAATTTTTCATATTTCATAGTAAGGATCCTTACTGTAGCAAAATCCGTGAAAATTTGTTACAGCCTTAGGTTTTCAACAAATTATATCCATTTTCTAACGTTTGTATGCCACACTTCCTAGCTTTATAGAATTGTGATTTTTTTGAAGGACAATGTTTCAAATCTGGTTCAACTGAGTTGTGTTTACTATTTATCTTATATAATGATATCCTGGCTTTCAGGACTCTCATATTCAGTGATGAATGCTGAACTCATAATATTATTTTGGAGATGTTTGAAGGTGTTGATTCAGATATAACTAATTTCTAGTGGTCTCAAAGGAAATGTCTGCAAAACTCATGTTGATTTCTTTTTCGCTCAAATTAGACTTCAGCTGCAAAATACCTCATTAAAATAACGATTGTTAGTGAAATAGCTGGGGCAGTCCAGAAATTAGCAAGACTGAAAACTTTCTAGGTACATGATAAAAATACAAGCATTTTGCCTTGCTCAGTGTTGTGTTTGACTGCACATAACTTACATACGAGAACATTGTCCTGGTTATGTCTTTATGCATTTTATTTTTATGAATGACATTAAAAACCCTTTCTGTAAAATGTAATATGTATCTGTAGATCTGTGTGCAGTTTGATGATGTGCTTTATCTTCCTTTACTTTGGGTATTACGAAGTACTGAACTGAGTTGTTTGCCCGAACAGAGGATTCCCTATTGTTTGGCTTAGAATGACTGTGGGTCTGCTGACCATTTAAGATATACTATTTTATGGCCAGGAAGTTGTCCAGTAGTACAGCTTTCCAACATCTGTGAGGCTGGCAAAATCAAAGCTCTCATTATGCCAAGTTTTTCATTGGGAAAATGAAGATGTGTTGGTACTGTTCACCTATTCTTATTTTTTTTATTATGAAAGCAAAAATATAACTAAAAATATAATTTAAAATATTCTGGGGGTTTTGGGTTATAAAACTACTTGTGTTATGTACCTCATCTGGATATGGACTGGTTGGTAGGACTCATCTATGCAGAAAAAAACGCTGAAAAATAGAAATTACTGTCAGAAAACAAGAAGTTCTAAAAGACATTGCTGCCAAAAACATACTGCCAACGCACAACACTTTTGTGTCAAAGCACTTCCAAAAGAAGTCTGTTAGTCTCTCTGCTTCTCTTTTTTTACATGAGGAATTCAGCAGTAGTTGGTGACAACAACAATACAGGGTCATCATATCGGCCATGATCTCTGTGAAAGGCCTTCAAAACCTCTTCGAGCAAAACACTTCTTTTCCACAGAATTTTTTTGCATTTCATGGGTTTATCCTGTTCCTGTGGGAAGTATTTATAGCTATAAACAGTTTTCTGTTTTCAAAACCATATTTAATTCTTCATGCATATCTCATGCATAAGAAATCTTATGTTTCATATTGCACCTGATTACCTCAGCCAACATTAATACAGATTTAAGTACAGTGCCTCTAGAACACTTTTAGAAAAAAAAAAGAAGGAAGAAAGAAAATGGTTGTGGTGTTAGCTAAGTGAAAAAAATACATTCTGTTTCATATGGTGTTGCTTTTACACCTGGTATAAAGATCTTGCAGATCAGGAAAACCAATTAGCAAGAGGTTAGCCTGGGTTCCTGACAAATAACTTTCCTTTAATCTCTTGCCAAATATTTTGTCATTATTCAATGAATCAAGTAAAAAGTACGTTGTCTAAAACTCTAATAGTCTGGGTTTTCAAGACAATTTGTATTAGACATCAGTCATTATTTTGTCCTTTTTGTATCACTATTGTACTAAAATGTTTCAATTTTAAGGTAAAACCATGTAATTTAGAATTGTTAAAGTTGTTTCGGTTTTTTTTTAAATCGAGTCTGTCTTCACCTGTGTATACCAAATACTAAAGTCAGGAATAAGAGCTTTAGCTGACTGTCACACTGACATCTATTATCAATTTGTAAATTGTTGCACAGCTCTTCTTATACCAATATATTAAGGCTATTTCATAACCTCAGTAAAATTGAATATATGAATCATAATGGATGCTTCAAGGCAAGCATTTTTCTATAAATAAGTATTTACTTGATTTTTAGGAGCTGAAGTGGAAATTTCTGCACCATCATTTTTCATCTTTATTTGTAGGCAAACATTTAGGACACACTAGAATTATTTTAAGATTAATTTGATGCCATAAAATATGGAAATCAACATAAACAGTAGCACTTTAGCATAGAAGTGTTTCTGTTGTCTTCACATTTTAAGACAAAGTTGTATAGAAAAATCCACATCAATTTTAACATCAAATTAGACTTAGATGTGAATTACACATGCCTTTTCTGATCAGAGGCAGCCCTAAGCAGGAGAATGGAAATAGCTGGGACTGCATGTCTGAGAAATTTATGGCCACTCCGTAGCATTTGTACAACAGTCTGTCGCTTTTAAATCAAATGGGGTTCTCACTAAAACAATAAAATAAGTAACAAAAAGTTTTATACTACTTTGTGACATAGAGATATGAGCTCACAGTAAAGCAGGGCTCTTAATCTCAAGTTTTTAAAACTTTTGACTCCTTCTTATCTTACTCACTGCAGTAGTATCACTCAATTTTAACATCTAGGTAGTAAATTCAATTCAGACACCTGAATAATAATCAATCTCACTAAACTTCAGATTTCATTATAAAGATGTGAGTATTTTGCTACTGCACACAAGCCAAAATACAAATAATCATGTGGAATTATGTGAAAATTTAGTATGAAAACTGTTATGGTTGATAAGTTCTCTAGCTTGACATATACAGAGACATTTAGAGGACTTTGTTTTCAGTGATTTATTTCCAACTGTATGTCGCTTGACCGCTTGACTGCCCGACAGGCCAGCGGGCGACAATGATCTCAGAGTACCCGGTCGGCAAGGCTTCCGCCTCGCAGGCACTCAGAGTGGCAAGGCTTCTGCCTTGAACCTCTGTAGGGTAGCTCTGAGAAGAGCTGTTAATCCCACAGCCCAGGCTGGGGCTGGCAGCAGTCGGTGGATACCGAGAAGAGATCGCGGTGGCGGTGAAGGAGGAGAGGAGGACTCACTTGTAGCGAAAACCTTGCGTTTATTCCCTGGCCCGAAAGGCAGGAGACTAGCGACAGAGGTGGGAGCTACAGAGTGAGCGACGGGGGACCCTTGCATGGGGTTTTTAAGGGGACCATAAAAGGGGAGGAGAACAAGGACAAACCTATGGGGAACGTGATGGGTAGTGACAGGTATCCAATAACAAAGGAGCAAAGGCGGGATAAATTCAAACCATCCAATGGGGATAACAGAACTTCAGAACATTCTGGCCAAATATGAATATTAAATCAACTCTACGAATATCAAAATAACTCTGAGGGAACAGGGGAGGAGACAGAACTTTGATGGACAAGGGTGAGTGGCGGGAAAGCGCTCTAGCCTGCCTTCCCTTTAGGACTCGCTATCCTGAGAGGCGTAATCCGCCCATTCTACATTGTCATTTATCCACATGGAGAAGGCAGGCTGAGCCGCTGGTTCGCTCGCCATGGGCAAACCAGCCGCTGCTGGCTGGGTGACCACCACAACTGTATTCTTCAACAGAAAGCGTATGGACACTACCTGAGGAGAAAACTCATATAATCCTTTTTCTCTGGAAAATGTTTCAGGATATTCTTCGCTTATCAATAAAGACAGTGTTAATTTGGAACTTGATGGAGAAAAAAAAAAGGCAAAACTGGAGTAATGAAGCACTTTATCTTCAGCTGTAAGAAATTTCAGCTTGGATCAATTTTTTCATACTAACTAATCATAATAGCTTTAGCAACTCACATTAGCTTCAGGTAGGTATTTTGATTATATGAAGAGAAGGATAGATTAAACTGACATAAAAATAATTAGTGAAAAGAGAAAAACAGAAATTATTTTTCTACTGTCTGGAGCTCATTGTATTGCAGTATACTTATGTTTGATTTCTAGTTAGACTGTTGATTTCTTACTTGAGGTACAGAGTCAAGAATGCAAAAAGTCAAATTGTTAAAAAAGAATTATATCATAATATTTGCAACACAAAAGAAAAAGAAATTGTAGATCCTAATTCATCTTGGAATGTTTCATCTTTCAAGAAACCCTACTAAAATCTAGTCCTTGTTCAAACAATTAGAATAATTTAAAATTATATTTGTGTGAGATTTTACAATATTGAAGTGTGAAAACCTTAAGTTTTAAGCAAATCAATGAAAATAAGCTACTATTATAGATGAAATATTTGTAATAGATTTCTATTCTATATTTAAAGAAAATGTTTCATGGTGGGCTGTAATATTTTGAGTCCTGAGTTTTCCCAAAGAAGAAGGGCATAAGTGTCATACATATAAAAATATTTCACACTTTTTAAAAGTTCAGAATGAAACTCATAAGAAAGAAAAAAAAACAAAAAAAAAAGATTGGTTTTCCAATGTCTCTCTGGCTTTTGGTAGATCTAAATAGCTTTATCCTAGAAAGTTACCATGGGCTGCTTCTAAGCCAAATTTTGTCTGTATATTTCTGCAATACTACATTACTTGACCTTACTTTTGAATTTTTCAACACATCAAGCCTTAGGGGCAGGGAAACCCTTAAGAAATTTCCTGAACTGGAAGATGTCCAACTCAGATGTGATATATGATTATTGGAACCTTTATTTCAGTTCATAGCAAATTCAAAATCTTCAGTTGCTGTTAAGTACAGGTTAAAGCACTTTAATTTTTCACGGAAAGGATAGCGAATATCATATACATTAATTACTTCAAAAAGCAACTCCTGAACATTCCCTTTTTCTTTTGTTACTTCTCTACATTGCTGAAAATGGTTTGTGAGCATTTAAGTGTACATTTTTCTTTTCCTACAATAAATAGAAATTCATACACAAATGTCTCGGATATTATTTCTTATTGCTTTTCTGATAATTCCATTCATTTAGATCCTACTATTTTTTACCCTGGATAGGCTAAATGAATGTGAACATGTTGAGAATGGATGTAATTTCAAATCATTAACCTAAATTTTGCTAACAAAATTTTGTGCAATGTATATTTGTATTATTAGAATTTTATTATATGCATTATATATATATTATTATTTTATTCTTATTAGATCTTATACTTTATATATCTATATATCTTATTTGTTATATGATATTACCATCAGGTGAAAAAATCTGAGATGCATATTTAAGTAAAATTCATATGAACACAAAACGTGAAAAAATGTTGGTCATATGAGCAATAATACCTTGTATAGAACATATATGCAATATACAAATAGTAGCATTTCTTCATCAATCTGTTGAAAGAACCATGGCCTGAAAGAGATGGGTTTATTGAAAGTTGAGTTGTTTATACAGTTTTATGTACCATGTAATTCTATATTTTATCTTCTTAGCTTGTCTCTAATTTCTCAATAGAAAGGCTTTCTAACAATTCTCTTCCTTTTTTTTTTCTCTTCCTTTTAAATATGTGTTTGTTCTGATAGCATATTTCACATATTTTCTTAGACTTAGAAAATTCCACAGAATAGGATATGTCTTATGCTTGAGGATATAAGGTATATACAACTAACATGAGTTTTGTTGAACACTTTGTTGGTACACTTTTTCCCTGAGGCATACATTGTGGATTCATACATCATGGATATGGTATTCAATTCTTTTTTTTCCCCCTGAATTAGCTAAATATCACTTTACTTCAAATTGAGAGAGAAGCATGCATAACATAACCTAGATGTCTAGAAAATTATTCCTCTGTGTCCTGATTTTTTGACAAAGGCTGAGAAACAAATTGCAGAACTTCTTTCTCAATGAAGTAATTTCTAAGGTGATTATTCCTACTGTTATGCCCTCTCCTGAAAAATAATCAAGTCTTCGTCCTCAAGTATACACTTAAGCTCTCAGTTCGAAATATCATGACGTAAATCAGATTTCAAATCAAAGTAAAAAAGATCATGAATTCTGCTGAAAATATGTTCAAGAAAACAAAAATGTATTTTAAAAGAAAATTACTTGCTTCCAAATATTCTATTCTGTGTTTTCCTAAAACATGGACTGCTGACTCTCCAGAAAAATTTTAATAACCTTTGTTTTTGAAGTAGCTGTAGTGAAACCAGTTTCTTGTCATGCTACTGTCAATAGATCAGAGGACTTTGTGAGCACTAGATTGTGAAGGACATGTCTTTACAGAAAAAATTATGTATGGTAAGGTATAAAACCTATGGAGAATTTAGGCTCAGCATCAATACTACCAAGTTTGGGTAGATAGGGATTCTTACTTTGTGAAAGATAGGTGTTTTCAAAATGTATTGGTTTAGCAGTCCAATCAGAAATGCAGTTTGGAAGTGCATTTGAGAGAACAAAAGTTTTCCATCCAAGTTTTGACTTTGAAGTTGTGCTAGTTTTCACATAATAGACAGTTACATGAAACTGTGTCTTGAAGAGACATGTTCTGTGTTATTTACTACGGAGAATTTAACAACGTGGTAAAAATATTCAGAATTTATTCTGGTTATGTCTTGTAAATCCATCTAGATTACAATAATTTGTTCAACTCCTCTCCTAAGAATCATATCTAGAGAATATTACAGTGAATCAGACTACAGGGATATAGATGAGACCTCAGAAGGCAAATCTGACTGTGAGAAATGCAAGTCTAATACAGAATAAAAAAAGATAAGTTTTTGCTCATTAAATGTACTGCATTTTGAAAACATAATTACAAATCCACATAAAATATAGATTTTCCCTCTGCTCATGCTCCCATTCCTATTTCCAAAGTCAGATTTAGTTTTCTTCCTGTCATCTTGGAATGTTCTTCTGTCTTTCTCTCTACTAAGAATAAGGAAAATCAGATAATTCCTTATAAATCTATGGGAGAGCTATCATTTGAATTTTCCTGAAAGAATAGCATTTTCAGAAGATTTTTTTCCTCCATAAAATTTGAATGTTTATTTTTTAAGTTTTATTTCAAAACTGTTTAAATTCTCTTCCACTCTTTGATTGTTTCTCCTTGTATTTTCCAGGTTTTATTGTTTACCTGAGACACCATTACCCTAAGGCTTATTGTCTCAATCCTTATTACAGAATGGCTGATGTCTTAGATTCCAGAAAGTGTACTCCCCAGCTAAGAATGTCAACAGTCTGTGGCTTTTTGGCAATAAGTGTGAAATGAAGCAAAATATAGTAATAATAAGTCCTCAAGACTTACGTTCTGTAGACCAAGGTATTTTATTTTTGGTTTTGAGGGCAATGAGTTGATTTTGCCTGGTATAGAGTTTAGAGAGGGATAGAGAGGATTATGGATGGGATAAATGTTTAGATTGGATACTGTGTCTTCATGGGCATTGGAAAAGCTGCCCAGAGAGGGCAATCCCTGGAGGTATTTAAAAGAGAAGTGGATGTGGCGTTGAGGGACATGATTTAGTGGTGGACTTGAAAGTGCTGCCTTAATTGTTGGACTCTCTGACATTAAAAGTCTTTTCCAGACTAAATGATTCTATGATTCCATTAACACAAAACTTTTATTTTTACTGGGAAATAGATATCCAGCAATCCTTAAGAAAATGTTTAATGCAGTGAAACTTTATGATTCTGTGAGAAAGACATAACAGCTCCCCAGAAGTTGTCTGAAATGAATGGTTTTTTATTGCCTACTTTAGGAGACTCTAAGATCAACTTTAGTCTAAATTAACAAATTAATAGATTCAGTTAAATATATATTGAGACTAAAAAGTGTTGTACACAAAAAGTAAAATGATTCTACTTATTTAAAAGATAAGTTAATGTCTCATTAGATCAAGGTAAAACTAAAGCAATACCTTAGATATTAGCTCGAAGAAAGAAAAAAAAGTAAAATCCTACATTAAAGACTGTGTGAGAATTTTCCACATGAAGAAAGATAATTAAAATATGCTAAATAGTAATATCTACTTCTTATAAAAAAGACTGGTTATGGTATTGTGCTAATGAAAGGATGATAAAAGCTAATTTTGAATGAAGCCATGCATGAAAGAAGGATGTTTGTTTTCTTCATGAAGTGTTGGAAAAGAACATTAAAACTTCTACTTGAGCTGAATAAGATATTTCTTTGCCCTTCAGTCCTTGATTTAACTGCTCTCTTCAATTGCATAAGCCAACAAAAAGACAGACAATGAGCACAACAGAAAAAAAGCTAAGCTTCTACAACAGGATCAAGAAGAAATGACTTTCCAATTCACAATTTCACATAGGCTAAATATGTCATGTTTAGATGAAGCTGTAACACAATGAATATATTTAAACTAAACTTTTCTTGAAAAAAAATTAATGGGGATATTGAAATGCTGTTCTCACTGAAGATATTGTTCATAATATTATTAATATTGTTAATAATATTAACATTGTTAACAATCTTCTGGTTTTCCTCTCTTTTAAAGAAAGAATATGAAAATATCTCACAAAAATATAAAAAGTAAATTCATATTTTTTGTTATTTCTTGGTACACTTGTATGTACTTTCTCCTAGTCATTATACACTAAATTGTATAAATTAACCATTATGGTATGATTCTCCTGACCTATCTAAGTCTTTACATTAAAGCAGGGCTCATTCTACACACTCCTAGAAGTTGGATTCATTGCACCTTCTGCAAGTGAGATACAGTATAAGTATCACAGGTAGAGTTTCTACTCCTACTCTGTGAAACCCAGACTTGTTTAGCCTTTGTGTCCCCTGTTTAGGTGCTGACTCCAGCATGAAATGGACCAGTCTGTGGCCAGACTGACCGTATTGGTTGTATTTCCACTGACCTTAATGAGGACCCAGACAAACATATCAGAAGCAGATATTTTTGTTCCAGATGCCTAGGAATTACTCCAGGTGAATGTGTCCCAAAATATCGTAAAGCTAGGTACTTAATCTAAGATTGTACAGGCACCCCCTAAACACTAGAGAGAGCAGAGCTAATACCACTTTGAAGATATATGACAGAAGGTACTAGATGATTACCTGTGACTGGTCACTTTATATTTTAGATAGCTGTACCTAGCATTAATTAAAGAATTTAATTATATTCTTATATGGTTATTTGGCAGCCTGCTTGTGTTCTACTCTTCTAGGACTTATTATTTTGAGAAATAAAGTATACAGTGCCTTTTACAGAGAAAATTACCACAGTTCTTACTGAGATCCCTATAGTGACGAGTAAAGGGGGAGAAAAAAGAAAGAATGAATAAAAAGAAGAAATTACTGTTTACTGGTCAGTGGTTTCTATTTTGTTTTCTCTCAAGAAAATAGACTAATTATTAATTGTGATCATTCTCATTGTTTATAACTGTGGTATGTCGTCTCAAGAGCACAGCTAAAAAATCCAGACTGGTAACACAATGGAATGTATGTCCCTTAATTGGCTTAATGGAAAAAAAAAAATCTTCACTACCTGGCTTACTTCTTTTTAATTATGGATTTTTTTCATATTTAGGGTTACATTTCTTAGAAATCAAAATATAAAAACATTCTTAATAAATCATGAAACAGAATTCCTCTTCCTTTCACTCAGAATCCATTCTTGCATGATACTCAAAGCTGTTGACTCAATCCTCTTGGTAGAAATGGAAGACACCTCTTAGGTACCACGACAAAATCAAGAAATTATCTGCAGACAAATAGGGTTATATTCTTCTTTGGAATCTCTATATAAATACAGATTTGAAACCTAAATCTGCAAAATTCAAAAGACAGATACTTTACCAGAAAATATACACATTTTCTCTGATGTCTAGTAGACATACACTGCAATCTGTTTCATCAAAGAGGGACAGCATAGAAGCAAGTTCTAAACTGATGACAAATTTATGCAAATGGCTCTGTCTTTTTGAATGATTTTCAATCTCAAAGGAACTGTCGCTATGTCAGATGAAGTCAAGTGCAAAGGAATTTTCAAAATAGAAAATGAAGATGGGTATGATTATAAAACAAATAGATGAATGATCAATACTTTCCACTCAATATGTTTATGACTGAACAGCAAAAGGTTGGAAATATCATTATTTTACATCTGATTGTACTCTTAGAGTAATGTACAATTATCCATTTGTTAAAAGCTTCAATAATCATAGGACTTGCATAATCAGTATATGTTCCAGTATGTGTTTTGATTTGGGTGTCAAATGGGAAAAAACCAAGTATTATAAAATGTATTTGAGGTGCAGACTTTCAGTGATTGTTGCAAATGAAAGTTATGACATCCTCCAAAATCAATTTAGCTATTTGATTATCTGTATTTACATTTCCTGTCATGACATCAAAGGAATCTGTTTAAAAATGAACACTCTCATAAACTTGGTCTTAAGTTTCTACAGGTGCCAAGCATAAGGTTAATTAATATTTAGGTGAATATGACTCCATCCAGAAATAATCACTTTTAGAAGGTTAAATTAAAATGACAATAAGAAATGTATTCTACCTATGTATTACATTTCTGAATAGATCAAAATCTTTAACAAAGAAAAAAAAGGGGGAAAGGGAGAAACACAGGCAACAATGCAGTAAGCTATTAGCAGATACATCTGGAAATACAACTAACTGTCTCTTACAGCCTTGTTCTCATTCTACAGTAGGGAAAAGATACTCCCAAATCTCCTGCTGAAGAAAAGAATGTAAAGCATATTTAATACTGCATGATGCAACTATTACTGCAGCTGAGTAATGTACCTCAGAGAGGTTGTGGAGTCTCCACATTCTAAATAACACAGCACTGAACTGGTCATCACCATGAGCAACCTGCTGCAACTGACTGTGTTTGAGCAGCAGTGGTTGCCTGAGCAATCCCCAGAGGATCCTGCCAGACTCAACTATTCTGTGATTACATAGCTCTGACCACGCTAAAGACAACTATTCACGTAATTGGTGACCATTTGGTTTTACACAAAAGACAGTTATAGCATATTGGTGTGATTAATGCAAATTTGAGTAAATCCTAACTTAGCACGGCAAAACACCACTACATAAGTGAAATGTGACTACCCTCAAGTCTTTTGATCTACAGCAGAGATTTCTGCCATTAGGTTTAGCAGAATAATTATATTGACTATATCATCTGTCATTTGATGACAGCAAATGAAGTATCAAACTCCAGAGTCTTAAGTTCTACCTGCTAAGTAAAGTGCTTCAGAATTCATACCGTACATCTCTACATGAGTAGTTAATTTTCCTGTCTGTCTGGTCCCCATAAAGATAGGTTTATTTCTCTCTGATGATTAGTCTTCTACACTTTTCTCTTCACATTTAGTATGAATCTCAGGGATGTAAAAGTAACTGGACTAAAAGTTTTTAAATTCAAATATTTTGTCTAGTCCACAATTTTCCCTTCAATGTCCACAGTAACCTTTCCATCCCTTTTTCTTTCAGCAGAAACCTGCAGAAACAGTGAGATGTGAAAGTGTGCTCTTAGGAAGGTACAAGTTCAGAGCAATTTACAGAGGTCTGTTGTATATTAACTTGTGAATTCAAGTGAAGAAGAAAATGTTTGCAGGTTCCAGCCGATCTACTCTACACATGTTTTCCTGTGCAATGAGATTTTTCAAAGACAGAAGGCCTGACAAGAAGCCTCCTCTCTGACTTAGAGTCCATCCTGTAGTCTCATGTAAAAAAATGTTTGCTGATATTTAACTGAATGTATTTTTTAAATATAAACATAAATATTACCTTCCACAAAAATGCAGAAATTGTTGCCAAAAGATCAGAAATTATTTTGATTGAGGCAGAAAGTTGGCATTCAAAATTTTTAACCCATCCATACTGTTACAGACTGCTGCAGTTATAAGTGATTACGGCCGCTTATTCTGAGAAGCAGCGGACAAGGTGAGTAATAAATGATGCTTGTTTCTCTAATTTTAATAAACAATTTTTCTCTGTTTTTATATTCCAGCCAAGGTATTGACAATTGCATCAATCTTATGCCTTTATGCATTCATCTGTGAAGGTTCCCTTGGCAAGCATTTTCACAAAGATCAGCAGGAATCAAAATCAAATCCAAATCCAAGAAAATATACTAAAGTAAATTTCTGTAGAAATTAATTCTTGAAACAGAAAGTTCAAATGGTCGTTTTGAAGAAACGGAGATAAAAATGTGTTGGTAAAGTCTTCTGGATGTCACAACATACAGATGCACAAGAGATATAGTATGAACCAAATAATAATTGAAACAGTTTTCTAATTTTGGGTGATAGCACAATGCATAGTATTCCCCTAGAACCAAAAGCCTTTTGGATTTTTGCAGGACACTTGGACAGAGCTCTGAATGCCAATGATTTGCAGTGATGCAAAGTATTCAATATTAGCATGAAATGACCAAATATTCTGGAGATATTCTCTTTCACCTCATTGCTTAGCATAGATTCCAGAAGTTGATTCTTGGTAGTCTGCATCACATATATATGTGAGATTTATTTATTTATGTGTTTTTCTCATCAGAGTGGTGTTTAAGCCTATTCCTTTGGTTTTAAGCCCAGCCAACAACTGAGTACCATGCAACTACCTGCTCACTCCCTGACCAATGGGATCAGAGACAACTGGAAAGGTAGAAGTAGAACACTTGTGGGTTGAGATAAAGACAGTTTAACAAGTAAAGTAAAAGCTGCACATGTAAGAAAAAGAAAATAAGGAATTCATCCACCACATCTCATGGGCAAGCAGGAGTTCAGCTCTTTCAAGGAAAACAGAGGTCCACTACATGTAAGACTGACTTGGGAAGACGAATGCTCTCCCTTTCTTCCTTCCCCCAGCTTTATATGCTGTATGGCATAGAATATCCCTTTGGTCAGTTGGGTCAGTTGTCCCAGACATGTCCTCTTCCAGCGTCTTGTGCACCTTGTAACTGGTACAGCATGAGAAACCAGAGAGTTCTTGACTTAAGGTGAGCACTACTTAGCATCATCTAAAACGTCAGTGTGTTTTCAACATTATTCTCACTGTATCCAGAACTGCACTGTAGCAGATATTAAGGAAAAATTAACTCTATCCCAGCCAAATCCAGGATGCTGCATAGCTCATCCCATCTGATAATCAAAAGACTTTGTGATTGAAAGCACTTTTGCTTTCACTTCTAGCTGCAGAGCTAAAGGTGTTTATTTTACTCACCATATTCAACTATCACAGAATTTAAATTATTGTCCACTTAGACCTATTATCACAGTACACAGAGCAGATCATTAGAAATTCTTTGTGGAGTCAATTAACATTGACATCTAATAATGCCTCTGTATAGTAATTGCATTTTAATTATATCCCATGGGACACACACGTCCAGTTTGAGGTGCATGCTTAGTAGCTGTACTGAACAGAAAGTAATTGGTTACTTTTATATCTTTTTTCTCTCCTCTCCTCTCCTCTCCTCTGTTTTTAAATTGAAGTAAGATCAATGGAAAGAATTATGACTTTCCAATCTTAGGCTCATGCCACTGAATAACAACTCTCAAAGAGTGCAATTTAGATGCTAACATTCACAAAGCTGAAGCTGTGAAGGCTAAAATGAACAGCAATCTGCCTTTCACTTTACATATTGTTGGCTATATGTGATTCTGATTTGGTATCTCACAACATAAGCCATAACTGAGCCTATGAATTGTTCTGACCACCAGGAGAATTCTCCTTTGACCTCTGTCCAAATTATTTCCCTCCTGCAGAACCTGTATTCAGTTATAATAGTTAAACCATCTCTCATGTAAACTGAATCTGAAGTCTCTCTTGGTCTAGTTTTAAGTCATGTGTAGAAGTCCATACTCAGGTAGAGAGGATCTGATCTTGGCCTGGTCTCTCTTTTGGATGTCCAGAATTTCTCTCCAGTGATGAGGATGAATAGGGAGTCAACTGTGTGCTTGGTTGCTGCTATAATACAGAGACAGAAAGCTAAGGACAGGAGCCAGGAGTAGTTGTGGAACACTAGCATAGAAAATATTCATGGTAATCTGTTACACATATGTATCTCTCTGTTTGAGAAATGTTGCAGTTCATACAAGAGTTTTTTTCACAATGTTTGCAGTGGATACCTTTAAAAAAAAGTCTTCAAAACAGTGTTCTGTATAATGTACATTAGTTCTACACTTTCACTCAGACTCTAAATCTATTCTGTTAAGTATTGCACGATTACCTAAAAAACCACTATTCCTTCCTTAGAATAAAAAGTCTTTATCATAGACAAGTGGAGAAAAAATGAGGTGTCTTGGATGTCCTGAATATTGTTAGCAACTTGACATTCTTTTTCAGCAAATCTGAGGTCTGATGGACTATTGTACTGCGTTTGACTGGGTTAGAATTAATTTTCTTCATAATAGCTCATGTGGTTCTGTTTTGTATTATTGATTAAAAGTGTTGATAACACAGGGATGTTTTAATTATTGCTGAACAGCTCTAACACAACATCAAGACCTTTTCTGTTTGGCATGCTGCTTCACCAGCAGGTTGGCTGGGGGTACAAAGGAAGCTGGGAGTGGACAAAGCTGGGACTGCTGTCCCTAACTGGACTAAATGATATCCTGGACCATATGGCATCATGCTCAGCAAAAAAAAGCTGCAGGAACAAAGGAGAAAAGGATGACATTTGAAGTGATGGTATTTGTCATCCCAAGTAACTGTTACATGTGATGGATCCCTTCGTTTCTAGAGATGGCTGAACGCCTGTCTGTTGATGGGAAAGGATGATTGAATTCCTCATTTTGCTTTGCTTGTGAACACAGACTTTTCTTTACCTGTCAAACTGTCATTACCTTAGCCCATGGTTTTTCTCACTTCTATTCTTCTAATCTCCTCCACATTGTACTGCAGGGCAGTGGAGGAGGATCTGTGTGATATTTTCCTTCTTACTGGGATTAAATGACAAAACCTATCCTTTAGTGAAGATAGGCTGTAAGGGCTGTAGAGATGTTTTTCTTCATTTTACTCATAACACAGATGTATTTTTACGCCAGCAAGACCCAATCTTATAAACCACAGAGAGAGGATGCAGATTTAGGAATCAACTTTGGGCTGCCTCTCACTATACAGTAGCAATTAGTGGAGGACCTCTCCTGAGGAAGCAAGGCTATCACTGTCTCATAGGCTTCAGTAACTTTCATTTCCATATGCTGCATGTGTAACAGTCTAGGTTTTTGATTAGGGCTCCTAGCACATACAAGAACATCAGTTGTTTCAGTTGGGCCTTGCTTGAAACATTCTACTCAGTTTCCTACAGAATAAGCAGTCAGATGAATGGAAAAGTCTATGGGCAGTATTTGATCTGCTGGCTGCAGCTGGATTATGCTGACTTACATTACATAACTTCTTAAAGTATGAAGCAAGTATTACCCAGACAATTTTCTTTTTCTGTTAAAATATCACAAAATCACAGAATATGTTGAGTTGGAAGGGACCCACAAGGATCATCTAGTCCAATTGCCATATGGCTGAACAAGGAAGAGGTGTTTTATTTGTCTTATGCTGAGATACAGTTTGTACCTAAACCAGCATTTTTTTATAAAAATTCTCTTTTATTTATCCTGTGCAGGATTCTTTGTACATTCAATGACCTGAAAAGTTGTTGCTTAAATGGTTAGTTAAGCTCTGAAAAGTAAGTTGCGTTAAAAAGCACAATGAATCTCCTCTTCCAACTCCTTCTCTAATTAGTGTCCTCAGTTTTTTCCCCCATTTCTTCCGTTTCTGTTCTCTGACTTCCTGTTGTCTCTTGAGGCAGAACACACCCAGGAATTAAATACTATAAAGGGACACGAACACTTCAAATTCTATTCTCAACTCTTCATCAGATTTCATTTCTAATTTTGGAGCAATATAGACAGAGTGATTTTCAACAAAATGAACTCAAAAACAACTTTCAAGACACAAAGATATACACTTGCAGTAATGCCTGTCCTCTACTATTGCTTAGCTGCTACCTTCGCAAAGCACCTAAATTGCTGTATCTCTCTGGTTAGATTTAAAATTCCCTGGTTTTTGAGACTTGGACCACTGTAAATACCTCCAGTTCAGTATCTCAATGTCACTGTCTTGTTTAATATTTATAAGTCTTGGGATGTATCCCTTTACTCCTGAAAGTCCTGATCCATTACAAAGTTATTGAAATGTGTTCATGTGATCAGTTTTCTTGCAAAATTATCAGGACCACTTTTTCCTTCAAACATGATTGCCACAGAGAGAAATAACTATAATTCTATTGATTAAACTAGTCTTTAACAGAATAGAATACCCATTCAAAAAATAAAATACATAAACCACTTCAGAAAAAATGATAAAATCTCTGGAATTCCAAATAACTATGATCAAACCCAAAGTACAACAGATCTCTCTTCCTGCATTGGTTGTTGGGAAGGTTAAGTGAAGTTTCTTCCCAAAAAGTCCATCTGTGCAGATAACACACTCCAGGATGACAGGAGATGTGGACTGGAATCTCCTGAGTCAGGGACAAGTATTGAATATGGATTTCTTACCCTTAGTGTGACTGCTTCAGTGATTAAATTATTTAAATGTTTAAATGCAAACTCCAGACTATACCTAATTTTTCCATTTATCTTCCATTCCCCCGTCCTTTCAAATTAAGAGAGACTCGGTACTCTTTTAAAGAATTAATAATGCTTCCGAATAGTTTCTGTGCTTTGGAGATCTGATATCAATTAACACTCTTGATGCTATAACAGAACAAATAATGAAGAAGTTATTCCCAAAACAACTATCATACACTTCTGTCTTAAATTATTTATGAACTTGGAAAAAGGACACTTTAAAATGAAAAAATGCAGTGTAAATATAAAGATCTCTGAAGACAAGTCTTAATAATCTGTGAAGACTCGTATGACAGAGGGTATGGAATTAATGATTAAAAAGAAATTCCTACTGCTTTTTTCTTTTGGTTTCTATTTTTTCCTCTCCTCTCTGTAGACCTTGTTTCAGCAAGCAATTCAAAATTCTGATCATGGGAGCCAATCAAAATATAGTGATCTATATGAAAATCAAGAAAACATTGGATTTGTTTATATAGTTTTATATGATAATAACACTCATATGTGAAATGAAAATTCATCTCCTATATTGCTTCTGAAAAGGCACAGGATAATTGGACATGTTGAATGAATAACCTAAGGTAAATGTATTACTACATAAGCTATGCTGCATAGACTTCCTGTCATTTGATTGAGTGACACAGCTCCATTTTTATTTTAAAATGAAGCTATGAAGAATATTTTTTTAATCTTTAGACTCCTAATCCACATACATGAACACACTTCTCTGATTTTTAGTGTAATGTATTTTGCTTTATATGTTCTTTGTAGAATTTCAGCCTGTAAAAGGATACGGTCCATATAATGTCTGTTCAGTTTCCTCTCACAGTGTCACAGTACAAAGCTGATAGAAATATGACTTAAGCAGGTATTTAAAGAGTTTTGCACTACTTTTAAAGCACTGAAGTGAAACAAGAAGCTTAACTAGATGGACATATTCAGTTCATTTTTATTTCTCTCAAAATGCATTATATAGATATATGTATCCATTTATTTTTACTCTTAGCTTTCATAATCTGGACATTAGGGAAGAGAAATACCGCTTTTCGAATGGCTATCAACAAAAAAAATAAAACCCAAACAGAATAAATTAAATCCTTACTTTCCTGATTATTATATTGAAGTTCTTAATTTTATGTGCTTTCAATTTTCTAATTTCTTCTTTCTACTTTTCACCTTCACCTAAATAAAAACATACACTTCAGAAAAAAAATCCCAAACTTTAAAAGTGTGACCATATGTACATATTGAAGAGAGATTGTGGAGTCTCCATCCCTTAAAATATTCAAAAGTTGTTTGAACATAATCCTGGGCAGCTTTCTCTAGGGTCTGTGCTTGAGAAGAGAGGGTTGAATCAGACAACATCCAGAATCACCTCCAACCTCAACTGTAGCTTTCCTGTTTCCTCTCCGGGCTCCTCCAGGACACCGAGTCCAGCCCCAGTAGCTCCTGCCTTGGGAGCTCCGATCCCAGGCCGGGCGGTGGCTGCTCCGGGCAGGCAATGACAGACGTACCAGTTGCATTTATCAGAGTCCTTTAATCTCCCTCACGGAGGGAAAAACCGATGACCAGATGTGTAGTGGACAACGTGGCCAGATTGAATCCCGCCCCCTTCTCGCCTCTCTCCTTTATCCCTCTCTCCCTGGTGGGCAGGGCGAGAGGCCAGCCAATAGACCAATGACGAGCCCGTGACATTTGGCCAGTCCTGGGTGAACAGGGGAGGGATAAGTGGAATGCAGAGCGGTGAGTGGCCAGGCCAGGCCGGCACACTACCACACTCAACCACTCTGTAATCCTGTTCTCATATATCAGAAAATGGCGCTCTTCCTTCATGTGGCACTGATATTTCCTTGTGTGTGTGAGGGTGTGTGAATGTGCGTGCATGTTATTCTCAGTAAAACAAATAATTTCCAGTATTTAGAAGAGTTTATTTTCATCTAATTGGATAATCTTTACTCCAAGTAATTAAATAGCAAAAGGAGGAATGCTGTGCTTGTTTTAAATGACATATGTTCCTCTAAAATCAAAATGCTCAATTAAACAGAGCATTACAGAAAATATAGATTAATGCAGTGAAATTATCGTTTTCTTTGGGATGAGTTTTCTAACTGAAGACATTAATAAAGAAGACAATCTGTTGTTTCCAAAGTCTTTAGTACTTACATTTCACCTTCTTCAAAGCTAGGTTAGGGTATTTTTCCTTATGTCTGAGAATAGTAAAGGTGGATGACATACATAGTCTTTTCATATTCAGCTTTGTTAGCTAGAGAGAAGCTCAGAATGTTCTTCATTTCTGATTCTGATTGTTACCAGAAGTTATTAATTTTTCTTTTTTCTTCACTCCAGAAGCACACACGTTTCTGAGGCTGGCAAATTTTTTTCTGTCTGCATTTACTTGAGTACAGATATAGTGGTGGTGTATATACACTGAAGAACTATTAAGAAGGTTTTCTCTCTTCCATTCAAGCATTTTTTCTTGCTATTTTTATAATGGATTCTGAAGAAAGTCAGTTAAAAATTTTTTGAGTCATCTCAAATAGTGTGCATGAGAACTATATTCTAACAAAGGAAAACACAACTTTAGCAAAAAACTGGAAACTGCAGTTGGACAAATTTAAGTTTGCACTAATGAAAACATTTAAACAATTAGAATGATCAATCATAGAGACAATAGATGCAGACCTATTATCACTCTGGCTGATCCAGAGTTAGAAAACCAGTTCATACATGAATTATGTGAAGATTCATCCACAGTGTTACCATATGTGAAGATTCACTGAGTGAATCTAGAGCTAAGTGCCATCCAAAAAGACCATGAAGAGCATAAGGAAATTACAGACTGTTTCTGTGTTTCAATCAAAAGTAATTACCTTTTCAAACACATTATTGAGCCCCCTACTTCAAACAGGATTATATTCTTGATGGTTGTAGAACTGAAAGAAAATATCTTCATACCTGGAATGTCCCAGGAAATATTGCATTGCCAGGCTCACACATGTGATGATTTGCATTGCTTCAGATATGTCATTTCTGCTACTGGCACTGTTCAATAGAACAGAAATTGGATGACATTAAAAAGCTAGCTAAATTTCCAACATCCACACCAGATGTTGGCCTAAAATCTAAAAATAAAAGTACCCAGTTCTCTGACATGGAGTAGACAGCAGTAGGCATGGAAAATTGCTGTATTATAAATTGTCTGATTGCTACTGTGAACAGATGCTTAATTGTTATTAGCATTATTTCAGCTATTAAATTACAGAAACATGATCCTTCATCTCATCCTCCAAGGACACTACCTGTACACTGAGGTAACCCCCTTCGCTCTTTACATTTAAGAAAAGTACAATTTTCCATTATTGAGCATCAGTGTCACTCATTAATAAAAAGGGAATCCAAATCAAGGACATAGTCTTAATGGAAAATATTTTCTTATTTTTTTGTGGATTCTGTAGTCTTCATAACTTCTTGTATTGGAAGGACAGCTAATAAAACTGTTGAATACAATAAATCTTTAGAATATATAATAAATCAATTGGCATCTCAAAGTTTTACAAAACACTAGAATTTTATTCTTACATTAAAGAAAATTCTCAATTTGTGTTCTAGTTATAAAACATAAAAATTGTGTTCCAGTCTAAAAAATAATTTCACTCCTTCAAAGGAGGAATACAGCATTATCTGTACTTCCAGAAAGATAAAATCCAGTATCTTTAAATTGCTAAACTGACCTTCAATGGTGATTTCAGAGAACTGAACTGGGAGAGACACACTACCGCTACACAGAACTGTAACAAAATTTCCTTTTTCTCTTGGTCTTTTCTTTTTCCCATTGTTAATAAAAATTGCTTTGCTCGTTTATGTGTGGCTTCTTTTACCATATATGGTTTACTTTTCTTTCTTGGTAGCATATTTTGACAAATACGTATACAACTTTGAAATTTGTATTACTTATATCTATAATAAATACATTGGACACTACCAAATCCTGATAGCAATTGAGCTCTCAATAAAAAGATAATGCTTAAGTAAATATATGCATCTTTTCCCTGCTTAGAGCACCCAAGAACATATTTTCATACACCTTGTAAAGTCTTATCTTGTTCTTGTGCAAGCAATTGCTGTTCCTTGTATTTAGAACCACTGGATAAACTCTTAATCTCATTCACATTATTCATGTTCCTGAAGCGCTGCAAACAGTTTATATATATTTATACATACATTTTTGGCAACAATGAGGTGAAACTAAGGAGGGAACTGACACATCTTTCTTTATTGGAGTAGAAGAACCAATAACAAAACTGCAGAACCTCTTAATCTCTTAATTGCTCTTACAAAGTTAGTATTTATTATTATTTCTAAGAAATAATTTTGAAACTATTAACCTGTCATTTGGCAAAATAACTTGTATATGTATTGCTTTATAAGATTCTTCATGTATAAAATTTCTGTCAAATATTCTTGATACTACCATATGAAATCTACATGCAATCCACACTCTAAAATTCCATGCAAGCTGCAAAGCCAGGATTTTACAGACTTGTTCATAATTGCCCGAGGGAAAACGCAATTGCATGCGTAAGTCTTAAAGACCCATTAGAATAGCCAAGATATAATTTATTGAATTAAATTAATTGCCAAACTAAAATTAAAATTAGTATTAATGCTGTGGGTGCAAATCCTGAGACATTAAGGTGTCTTTTTTCTCTTTTTTTCTGTAAATAACTTCTGTTACAGAACTATTTCTCACCACTGCCTACCCAGGCTTAAGTACAGGTTTTACCACTGGACAGTGAATATTGCCAATTATGTTTCAGCAATCCCTTTCTAAAAGAAAGGCAACAATAACACTTTTCACATAAAAGTATACTTTAAGTTGCCAATAAAAAGAATCAGACTTAAATACTACTCTTGCAGTGTAATCATTGATTTCTCTCAAGATGGTACCAGAAAGATATTGAACATAGTATTTTTCTCATTAGTATTATCCTCAATTAACTTAAACTAAATGAATAAAATTCTGCTCATGTGACAAAAAAAATTATTTTAACCTGTATTTTTGGGACATTAGGTAGTCTTTATTTAGTTTTGTAATACTGTGGGTCATTATTAACAATTATTTCTAAAAAGTGATATTGAATAATTAATATTGCAAGCAAATTAGTCCTTCTATTCTAAGGTATTCGTTACAAGAGAATATTGAGAAAGAATGTGAAATGAAAGAAGAGAAAGTATAATTGAGAAAACCTTTACACACATGCACACATATATAAACATACACTTATATTTACACATCTACATATTTACGGATGTTACCATTTTCCAAGCCTTTGGGCACCCAAACTTTTATTTGGTCTGAATTCCTACTGAAAGGTTATTTTCTTCATTGAACATTCCTTTTGATTACAGGAAGCAGAATAAAGAAAAACACCTTGCAGACCCCACAATTTTGGTGATTATGGTGAATCAAATAGTATGTATAAATCAAAAATGTTTACTTTGTTTCCAATGGCATATTTGCTTCTTCCAATAGCCTTTGAGTAGATTGATTTAATTAATTGCATGCTAGTATCTGCACATCTGAATACAAATAAGCAATATTCTATATCATTTAGAAGTCAAATGATCAAAACAAACTCTGGTTTCTGCGACAAGTTATTTTTGCATGCTCATAATAAGCTGTGTATTATGGGTAATATGAAATCATATTTCCTCTTTATTAGTAGTTGACCCATATTTTGCTCTGAAAGACAGATCTAATATAAACTGAGGAAAAGCAGTTGGAAACTAAACCAAAGGTATTTAAGCATTAATTTCCTTTCTGATAGACATGTCATTTTTTGTCAGAAAGCCGGTAGTCATTAATATTAATTAATTATTATTAATATTCCCACTAATCAATGAAAAAAGGTGCAATTTCTTCATGAAGTGTATGCCTAAGGGAAAGGCACCCAATTCAACAGTATTATAATATTCTAGTGAATTTCCTGAACCATAACAAATTATTTCAGGTTCATTACTCAAAAACAAAGTCATGAAAGATTACTAAATGGTGCCTAAACAATGCAGATGAATAATTATAGGAAAGCAAATTAATTTGAATGATTAGCTTCAAAAGTTTAAGTACTTGTTATAATTGCTGAATATTTGACATAATTTTCTGTAATACCATGAACTTATTTTTTTTAATGTCTCTCCAAATATACTACTTGGTTCTTCTCTTTCCACATCACAAGAGTTATTGATGCATTAGAGGCTGGGTCTGCAGAAGCCAGGAAATAATTGAAAACATACTGCAAATCTTTATGAAAAAAAATACTAACTTTTTGCTAAGTAATTTCAAATTCAGCTTGTAAGGGTCTAGATCACTAAGGTTGTATTTAGTCTACAATCTCCTTTATCTGCTTCTAGACCTTTAACTTAAAATTGAAGATATTTTCCACAGATAACAACTTCTTTTCAAATGCTCCAGCAAAGTTTGTAATGAAAACTAGCAATGCCAGTCTCCTACTTTTCAGATGATTGAAATAAGCTTGTATTATAACTACAGAAAAACAAGGTTGTTTTTCAAAGGAGAGAGGGTTATTTGGTGGTTATTTTTCTAAAAGATATGACTAATGAGGTAAAACTCACTCCTTTTTGCATAGCTATAGTCCACTTCCAAAAAGACACGAATAGCGAAAGAAGATACACCAGAAAGAAACACAAGTAAGAATTGCGAAATTGTTTCTATCTGAAAACCTTCTGAAAAAAAAAAATTAGCTGTGCAAGCTTCCTTGCCCCCTTCTTCCTCCCTACCATTCTGAATGTATATGTCCACTTAATATTTCAAAGACTTATTATAAGTGAAGGGTCACTGCTCTCACTAGGCATTCTGCCAATTTGAGGATACATTCTTTCTGTCAGTCTCCCTTATCAACTCTTCAGCCCCCTCAGTGATTCTTCACTAACTTAGCCATCTGTTACCACTGGTTGAAAAATCCCAAAGTGGCTAATTTTCCAGTCTAATCACTATTTAAAAAGAAAACAAAACCAACCAAAAAAAACCCCAAAAAAAACAAAAAAACAAAAACCAAAAAAACCCACAAAAAACGCTTATCTTTTCCTTTCTCCTCTGCAAATGAATTTTAGACATGTCTTAACTTGTGCCAGTATTGAAGGAGCTTTACTGTGTATTTTTCAGTAAGTCAAATAGCCCAAGCACACCTGGCTGAACATTGTATTGCTGCTTTTTATGTTTTTTTCACAATAAAATGTTGAATTGCATATATTGGGCCATTTATTCAAATAGTTCTTTTCTTAGGACTAGTAGGTGAATATGTAGGAGAAAATGCAACCTAGGAATTTTTCTTTTAAGCAACAATTTGTTTGACATTTGTTATGTAAAATATTAATGAACACTGTCAATATTAAGGAAAAAAAAACCCATCAGCATTAATGATGTTTTATGGGAGCCTTGGATACAACTTATACCACAGCTTTTTGCTTTACAACTATTTTAAAATATGTGTCAAAACTACCACTACCCTTTACTGCATGTGCAATTGATGATATTACACTCAGTACGAAACAAATCTAAGTTAAATAATGCCTTCTAAATGGAAATTTTTTCAGTTTCCAAATATTTACATAGCATATTACAGTCTATTTAAAACATCACACTTGAAAGTGATGTCTTGAAATATTACCTCTTTGAGGATCAAATTGCCTAATCTGAAATTTTACTGTAACTCCTGGAAACCTGTAATTTGAAGTACTCATATTGCATCTTAGACTGATTGGTGTGGTATTACCAAAGATGCAGGAGACCCTTAGTGTATGTGGTACCGTAATATCTTTACCAAAAAATGGAATAACTTCTATGCCTGCCTTCAAGACAGTCAAATTGCATAAAAAAGATGATACTTATGTGTGGAACTTTCTTTCACTGAAAATGCCCAATTTTTTTTCAGGATAGTATAAGGAGAACTTATGTAATGCAATATATTAGTTATTTCCAACATGAATTTTATGGATTGGTAAGATTATTTTTTTTAAAGTATTATTTTTATTCAGGAATAAGTGCTTCAATGACTAAAACTGCAAGATATTTCTCCGGAAAAATGCTGTCTAATCAGAAGAATATTGTTTCCTGATTAACATGGGGAGGGCAGTACAGCCCTTTTATAGTCTCAAAAGTGTCTGAATGCTTCTTTAGTCTTCCTTGGTAATTGAAATTGACATCAGCTCAGTAATGTTAGATCAATTCATATAATTTGGAAAAATTGTTTGACTTACAAATGGAGGGAAAAAAAATTAAAATATCTAAGTAATTTACCTGAATAACTGAGAATTGTAAGATTTTTGTCTTTATGTGAAAGCTGAAGATAACAACAGTAACTGTATTGGGTACTAGATTCTGTTTTGCACAACTGCCATCATTGCATAATGATCTTTCATACATTTTGTTGTCTTCAACTTCAGTACTTAAACAGTTTACAATAGCTTAATAAGTTTTTCAATGTCTCTGTTTCCACTGGGATCATTCTGTCATTTTAAAGTAAAGATTTTAATGATGCACCTTGCCTATATGAAAGCATTGATAGATAACATATATAACTAATAGGAATACACAGGCTACTTTTATTATTAAATATAACTTCAAGGGTCTTGTCACTTTGATATGTGCCAAAGCAGTCAATTAAACTTTTTCATAGGATATTTCTCAAGTGTCTTAGTTTATCTTCTGCTGCACAGAAACTTTTTCCTACTTAGTCTAGCGTACTTTCCCCTGCAGAATTATAACAGGTAAATAATTATTTACTTTCCTTTTTGTTTCATTGCTAATATCAACCCATACTCTCAGCATGAATATATAAATTTATCTTAGTAGCATGGTAATTTAAAAGTAATTAAACATTGCACATAATTGACTGACAAGTTATCTCTGACAAGCACTTTGAAGATGTGTTTTTATGCTTACATGAAAACAATCCTGACTGTAAAAGGCAGGGAAAGTTTCAGTGATCATCGTAATAGAGTCAGAGTTTCTTTGATTTGAAGTTCACTCAAGCCTTGATTAAGAACAGTAACATTTAATGGTACTGCAGATCTCCAGTCAAACCTGTAAAATATAAACACTTACACATGCACCTAACAAGACACAGGTATTTCACACAGATAATTTCAGTTCCTGTTTCTGAATGCTTTGCTTTCTGAAGGAATCCAGAGTTTCTCAGGAGGCTTCAGGCCCAAAAGAAGACTGAGTGTTTCAGACGTCAGAAAAGAATCTGCAAAAGTCATCACAGGAATCAGTAATCTAACAAAGGGAAGAGTATTTATAAGGACTTAACTTAATTTTAAACATTTGCTTTTAAAGATGAGAGATTTCTTTCCCATCTTATTGTACCTATGGAAGAGGCATGGCTTTCATGTCAGTGACATGAAACTTACATGCCAGTGACATGTACCTTACATGCTTCTGTTGTCAGATCACATAACGAAGATCGTGTAAGTGTAGCAATTCCATGAGAAAAAAACATAAAGTGTTCCTTTATATTGTTTAC
This sequence comes from Orthonyx spaldingii, assembly GCA_013397795.1. Classification (NCBI taxonomy): domain Eukaryota; kingdom Metazoa; phylum Chordata; class Aves; order Passeriformes; family Orthonychidae; genus Orthonyx; species Orthonyx spaldingii. The sequence continues at coordinate 290,155 of VZTJ01004890.1, forward strand.
CACCAGTTTCATTCTGTTTCCCTACATATGAGTCAAAGAAGAATGGAGAAACCACTGTGCTGCATTTTTTGTGAATGTCTGAATTCCCAGTGCCACAGCAACCTGGCGGAAGATGAAAGCCAAAATTAAAAAAAAAATCATCTCATCTGTTAAATTTGCATATATGCAGGATTTAAGTGCCCTTTTTTGGCACTTGTTTTCACTCCATAGATCACAACCACCTACTTCTGGTTGTAGGAAACTCATCACATACAACACCTCGACACTGTAACTTTTCCTAAAGTTTAATCCTTTAGAAGAAGAGAGAGAATCTGTCTTCTGTTAGTATGTGGTTATTTCTAATCACAGGATAATTTGTTAAATTTAGATGGGACAACTGTGGGTGTGACAGATGATTTATTTGGTTTTCTTTGTTTTAACAATATAATTGCTTTTCTTCTTATCTGTAGAAAAAAAAAGAAAAAAAAAAGAAAGAGAAATTAAATGCACCTGTACCTCTGTTTGGAAGGTTTGTAGTGAATGGATAAAATCTCATTCCTGTACAACCTGCTGACTAAAAGATCCCACTAAGTCTCAGCTAATATATAGCATTGTGATATAAATTAGCTTGCCTTTTCTCAATAAATATGTAACAGTCAGTTCAAGATAAAGTCAGGGCATCTATCTAAAATATACTGCGCAAATATATATAGCATATATAAAACAGTGGTTAGAGCATTCACCTACTTAAGCATTTAATATACCCCACATGATGTTCTTTGTAAAGTATCACCAAATTTGTCCAATGCAAGTAATAACAGTTGACACTTATATCACTGTCAAATTGTTTTTAGGTCTTTTTTGTTTGTGGGAGTATTTTTGTTTGTTGATTTGGTTTGTTTTTAATACTTATTAGCCTGAATAACAAAACCCCATAATTTTTATTTCTAAGCTGTATTTAGAATCTAGAAAACTCTTCTTTTTCATTACAATTGTGGGGGTTTTTTCACACATTTAGCCGTTGAATTGTCTTGTAAATTTGGACCTTATACAAACCTTTTCATAACTATTTTAATTTTAATCCACATTGATCTGGCCAAAAAGTCACTGTAAGATGAGAGCATTTCAACAAGGAGATTAATTTTTGATTCTTTTCAGAACTGGCAGCTTTCTGATGTCTCATCATGCAGCACAATTTCATAGGTTCATCTTTCATTCTCATGCCCCATTTGTGCTGGGTAGGAAGGTTGATAAAAATTTCAGACAGCTTGAACTCCCATTATCAGTGACATTCATGGTCTTAGTATAAAAACAGAAACCTTTAATGTAAATGCAGCATAAATCATTAATACATTCCATCTGGCCAAAAATATATGTTGTTGTATGGCCTATCTCTAAAAATAATTTTTTGTCATTCAGTCCCTGATTTCTTTCTCAGAAATGTGGAAGAGGATGTAACTCTCTGTGGTAAAGCTTACAAAAGTATTCTCCTTCTCTTTCTTGCTCTCCAGTTTCCATGGCAACCCATCAAAACTAATAGAGGCCCAGAGAACATCATGTTCAGATACAGAACAGCAGTAAACCAGGTTCAATTTGTAGTTCAAAATGAAAAGCAAATTACAGTGTATTAAAATCATTCTTATAAGTCCATGTTTAAAATGCAAAAGTTTGGGTAGAAAATTTCTAGATTATAGAAATGATAGAAAAGATAGAAAGTCTTCTAGATTATGCACTGATACAGTCCTTATAGAATGCATAATAATTTAATATAGAATATTTGTAACTTTAAACAGAATTTTTTAGAATTTAAGGTGATAAATTGTTGTATATCAAAATATGTGTCAAAGTCATCTCTATTTTCCTATGGATTTAATTAATTTTACAATGTGTGGAAGTTTTAGTCTAGGAGTATTACAGTGGAGATTCTGAGTAACTGCTGGACAGAGCATTCTTTGACAAACAAAACAGTTAGGAAAAGCCCCAAACAAACAGAAAAAATGCCACCACAAAACAAAACAAATCTACTTAAAACCTGGGCCTACACTCTTCAGATGTAAAACTCTGTAGATCTTAATCTGTGAATTTTACTTAACACAGCTTCAACACAATTCATTCAACCGGATGTTATTCAACTGCCATGCAAATGTCTAGCTGTGAGATTAATCAATAGGTGAAAGGATATTTTGGTAAATCAAAAAGCCAAACCATGTCTGTCTTGGGAAGGATGTATCCGTTTGACATCTCTGAAAGGTAGCACTGCTAACAAAGATCCCTCTTCCAACTCTTTCCTATACTTACATAGCCTTTCACAGAGCAGCTTGGAAGCTGAATTAACTTAAGCTTGATGCTGAATTAAGCAGAAACTTTGATTTATCCAGAATATTCCTTTTCTAAATTCTTTTCAGGTGGATAACTTGCCTCTAAGTTGGGTCAAATGCTAGTGCTGTCACACTGAAAAAGGGCGACATGAAAGTAAAAAAAAAAAAAAAAAAAAAAACAAAAAAACCAAAAAAAACCCCACTAGGATAAGTGGAAAAAGCTTTAACTGGAAGGTCTTGCTTAAATGGACTTCAAATTATAGCACAGGGTTTAGTTATTATAGTGGTGATCATCAATAAAGATAGAGCATCATTGTAATAAAGTTATTATTAATGTGGTAGAGATATATTTTATCATATCTCTGTGTCTTACATCACCTAATGTTAAATGTCTAATATTTTCATTGCAATTTTGAGGAGTCAGTATTCTACAAGAATTCATGAGCACCATTTTTCTTAAAAGTAGACTCAAGTGAAAACAGTTTATCTACTTGAAGCTTTGTTAAGGCCAAGTTTATTCCTTAGCTTGAAATATCATTTAGGAAAGGATATCCTTTTCTTGTTTATTATCACATGTTGTAAGCAAGGAGGGTTTGGGTGACTGAAAAAAAGTTTTATTGACATAAGTATTTAAATGAATGATTTTCTGCAACTCCATCTGTAATCTCTCCTTAATGTGCTGCAAAGAAGACATTTTATTTGCTTTTTGTTAGAAGCCTTCTCGTAGAATCACAGAGCCATAGAATGCTTTGTCTTGGAAGGGACCTTAAGGACCTTCCAGTTCAAATACCCCTGCCATGAGCAGGAACACCTTCTGCTAGACTAGACTATCCAGGTCACCATCCAACCTGGCCTGAACACTTCCAGGGATGTGACAACCACAACTTCCCTGGACAACCTATTCCAGTGCCTCACCACCCTCACAGTAAAGAATTTCTTCCCAATATATAATTTAAACCTATCCTTTTCCAGTGTAAAGTTTTTACACATTATCCTATATTTATCATATCTTTCATATATTCTGTCTTTCAAAGATTAATTTTCTTTTCATATCTTTAGTTGTAACAGCTGTGTACCAGATCATGAAGGTCAATGTGAGTTTAAACCAGGTCATAGATTTAAGACAAGTAAAATCCAACAACCAAGAAGACATTTTTTTCTGAATTAGTGAGAATCAATTTAGCCCAAATTTCTCTTGAGGATCATTAAATCCTTTTGATCATTTTTCCTTAATAATTAGCCTGCTGTACAATAAACCTTTGTAAAGTGAAAATAAAAATATCTCTTCTGTCTGTTCAGTTTCAACAACTGTGTACAAAGAAGACTGCATCTGTACAAATTTAATAATCTGACTCATCTCAAGCCTTCTCAGTTTAGCATGCTGGACCATGAAGTATGAATATAGTCTTGAAAACTGTTATAGTAGGGGAATAGAAGAAATATGTTATTCATAAAATCTAATGCAGGTTTCACAAAATCAGAGTTTGCTTAACAGGTGGTGTTTTAGAGATCATGAAGGAAATAGAATTTTTTTCTTTCAGGCATGAAAAGTAAATCTAGAATTTAGTTCTGACTTTCACAGATTAGAAATTTTAACTGTTCTGAAATACTTTTATGCATGCCAGTGGTGTTATTACCCTTCTGACATCAGTTTTCACTTCATTAGTAAACATACTTCATGCTTGCCACTTAACAAGAGAAAAAAGAATCCTACAGTGACACTCTTTGTCTAATTTATACCAATTTTAGTTATTAACTAAAGAGAAGCTCCACCACTACTGCTGTCTGAACATATATTACATACCTAATACCTTGTTCTAGGAGACTGTCTGGCTCTTATACTGTAATATGTGTAATAACCTGTATCCATCAACACCACATTTTTTTCTGAATTTATGGAGCTAATCACCAGTACTACTTTGACAAACAATAACTGGACATTTTTTACACAGCGTAATTTGTTATTCACTCAGAGACAATAGCTTTGTTTTGTTGGTTTTCGGTTTTTTTTGTCTTCCCTTATAAAGAATCAATTCTTTAACGTGTTTAATTTTCCAATTTCAGTTGGAAAATTATTAGTGAAGATATGACTGCATAAGAAACCCTCAAGTGATAGGTTTGGCAAATAAATAAATGAATACAGCAGTGACAGAACTTTCAGCATTAGCCTCTAATGAGAATGTGAAAATAAGAGTGAAAAATGGATGTATCTCAAATATGCTTTGCAGAAGCTTGTCATTGTCATCTTAGGAATCTACAAAGAAAGTGTGACTAGCCCAGGGAAGAAATCATTATAATAGCAAAATAAAGAGAGATTATTTCAAGGAGTATAATAAAAAGGAGAAATAAGAATTTTCAGGACAATGAACAGAATATGTAATGAAATGTACACCCACACCAAAAACTATGAGCAATGAATATTATTATACTGGATATTTGAGGAGTATCTCATTTGCAAGACTTGAGGAACCAATCTCACCTGTGAAAATACTGTCTTCATTAGGCTAGCTAAGACTGTGAAAATGCCTTTCAATTTCTCCCAAAAAAACCATACCTCACATGACAAGGAAAAAAACCACGGATGATAGGATATCACCCTAAAACTTGGAGAGTTTACAAAGAGTGAGTGGAGGTCCTGACTCCTGTATATTTCTCTAGACTATTCCTAATTTTTTAATTGCACTTACAGTCTACAGAAAGGTATAGAAAGTCTCCAGAAAATCCATGATTCTCTCAAGAGAAGAAACAGGTTATGGAGTCATATTTAATTTGTAGTTTCTGCTTGACTTTCATACAGGGTATATAGCAATTTTTAATTCCTGTTTTATTCTTATTTAGTGTATAAACCTGATTTTGTTAGCCAGTCACAGTCATCACTGACCCTGAGTGTAGCTCAGTCAGTTAGAACATGGTGTCAAATAACACTAAACCATAGGTTTGATCCCTGTGTGGGCCATTCACTTCAGAGATGGACTCAATCATCCTTGTGTGTCCCTCCCAACTCAGACTATTCTCTGATTGTATAAATATAACAGATTTTAAATAAATATTCAATTATTCAAGATGATAAAAAGGGCCAAAGCATCTTCATAACTTCTTCCTCTCTTTCACAACATTTACTAAGAGCCAGTTATATCTAATTGTGTGAAAAATTTTAACTACGTATTCTCATTTTTAAGGCAAATATATGAAGAATATAAAAACCTTATAACGTTTATGGCTCATGTTGTAAACAGGTCTATAGAGACTTGGGGAGGTTCTTTGTGATCTTTTTGGTTGCTTTTTTTTTTTTTTATTTTTGGTGGAAATGTTTGTGGTTTAAAATGTTGTTTTCCTCTGTGTGTGTGTGTGCACGCACTAACTTTTAAGACCTACTGTACAATTTGGTTTTGCATAGTAAGGATCTTAAATAGCAAGGTGCTACCCCGTCACTCTTTCTTTGCAATTAAATGGAGCTGTGTTTTTTAAAACAAAAAATATACTATTTAACTTCATTTCTATAAATGTGCATTTGCATGTAAAAAAATAACATTTCTGTTCTTTATATTTGTTATAACTGATGCTTATAAGGAAGAAAATTCCTTGTTTTACGGGGATTCCTCAGGTTATACCTCACCAGAAATCATAATTTTTTTTGTTTTGTTTATCTTGATTATCATTTCTATGGCAACCAATTGTAATATCAAAATGGAGCATTTTGTCTTCAAGTAGGGAATAAACAGCAGGATGTGATTAATTCTAAAAGTGCAAGATTATTCTATAAACTCTCTACAAGAATAGCATTGTCACATTCAATAGGTTTTTTTTCCCCACCATAATTTCTCAATCAAACTAATTCAGTTTACAGTTGAAATGCTTTTCTGACTGCCAGTCCTTAAATTAGAACTGGGATTTGGGAGCTTATTTGTCTTCTTTGTGACTTATGGATCACCAATAATAAAGATTTTTGCAGGCTAAGTATTGCCTCTGAGTTTGCTTGTGCAACTCCATTACTTTCAGTCAGTTTGCGTAAATGTAACTAAAGGGAAAACACCAAAAATGGTGGAATTGAAGACAAGTTCTGCAACTGAAGCTTTTAGTTAATAAATAAATTCACTAAATTCAGGCTATGAAATTATGCAGTGTACTCTCCACTTTTCAAGATCCACACTGTTTCTGTCTGCTTAAAATTAATTTCTGCTTATAATACCTTCCTGTTCACAAGTTCAACTGTACACAAATAACAGGTCCAAACAACAGATTGTATTCACAAAGTCAATTTTGTGACTGAAGAGAAAGCTCTGTTTATGAGGTATACTGTGATTAAAAAAAAAAAAAAAACCAGGTCTTTTCCTTCCTTTTTTCTCCTTTTTAAATAAAAGTTTGCCATTTTCACTTCTGTACTGTTTGTCCAGCTGAATGCTATTTGAATGGCTTTGCAAGAAGCAGTGATTTCTTAATTGTCTTGCAGTTCTCCATGAAATATGAGATGCTGGGGTCCTTAGGGCAAGAGAGGCATTTCTTCCCCTGACTGCCCTTTCTTGGTGCTCCCCCCAAGCCACCCACAGCCCATGATGCCATTCCAGCCCGCCAGTGTCACTGGTCTGTGCCCCAGAGATCCTGGTCTCCAGGTCCCCACAGCCCTGCCCTGTTCAGCCATGAGTTCCACCCACAACCCCAGGGCAGGTCTCAGTATTTCCCTCGGTGTCCCCCTGTCTGCCCTGCTCCTGATGGGCAGTAGGACCGACTCTGGCCATGTTCCCAGCTCCAGAGAGCCCTCAGCCCGCACAATGCCTTAACACGAGACAGTGTCATTGATCTTTATGCACTCGGCTTGTTTTGTTAGTTTTCAGTTAAAGAAGATGTCTGTTATGACTGCTGTAATTGTAATTCAATTGTGATGTTGATTTTATTTGGCCTAAAGCTGCCATTGAATTTTTTTAGTTCGTCTGATAAACAGAAAGCTAAAATATTTAAGGCAGGAGAATAGGAATAAGCCCTAGTACAACTGAAAAGCAAGCATGTACAGCAAGAGCAGTGCTAAGTGAAAGCAGTATTGACATGGTACCTGGATGGTTGGAGAGTTTACACTTCACTTTTTGCTTACAACCAAGACTAATCAATGGTGGGTGTTCTGCCTCTGAAGAACTTATTTATGCATTATGCCTTCACAGATGATCAAATACCTTCATATTTTTTAATCTTAATAAACATTTTCCTGCAATTTGTACATGGATTAAACAAAGAGAAAAAGGCTACTTTTCTACACCAGTTCCAAAAGCACATCTTTAGGATGGGTACATACTCTCAATTTCTTTTAAAGATACGGAGTTCTGTGCTTTTTTTATTATTATTATTTTTAAGAAGGGAAATATTTAGAGTAATCTGACTGAGAAATTATTGAAATGATACTCAGATATGGATTCAGTGAATATTCTGACCCCAAGTTAAAGCATGGTTATTAGTAAACTACTTGTTTTTCAGGGCTGTCAGTTGTGTAAAACATATACTAATTCAGCGAATTCTATAATTCTTTGGCATATCTATGACTTAACATTAGATATCTAGATGTTAATCAAATCAAAGCAAGCCATTTTGGCTTTCCTGTATAGTTAGTATAAAGAAACAGAAACCTTTACAGAATATTTAATCTTTCCTTTGGAGATCTGTTTTAGGATATCATGAATCATTTGAGAGTGGCTATTGCTCTCCATTAACTATAAAGCAAGCTTAGAATTACTATCTTTTTGTTAGACAATGAATGATTAAGCACCTAATATTAAAGCAAATTAATAACAAAGTCTTATCACTCTCATAAGACCCCACCTAGAGTACTGCATCCAGCTCTAGTGTCCCCAGCACAGGAAGGACATAGACCTGTTGGAGTGAGTCCAGAAGTGGGACATCAAGATAATTAGAGGGATGGAGCGCATCTCGTATGAGGAACGGCTGAGAGAGTTGGGATTCCTCAGTCTGAGTAAAAAGACTTCAGGGTGACTTAAATATGTCCTTCTGATGCTGTTTTGTTTTTTCCTTTTTTTTCCCTTATATATTCTCTCTGTGCTTTGCACATGTATTTGTACCCTCTTTTATTAGTGACTAGTTTTCCCAGTAGTTTTCCATGCCCTTTCCTAGGCAAGAAGACAAAACAAATTCTAGAGCTCCAAGCCCCAGGGGGTACAAGGCCCTTATCCTATCTTGGTTCTCCCTGGCTACCAAGGTTGAAAACAGCACTTTGAGACACATTTTCATAAATAAAGTACAACTATTACCAAAGGGGAGACTCCAGAGAAGGGGCTTGACCTTGGGGGGAATTGCATCACCACCTGTCCTCCTAACTGGTGCTTTTTATCAATTATGCTAATTTCCTAAAACCTATAAAACTGTATGTACTCCTGTGGGGGATGGGCTTTCATGGACAGTCTTCCATAACTGCCCCTGGAGGCCTCCAAATAAAGATCTACATTTATATTACCTCCTATACTAAAAACTATCTCGAGTTTCATTTCCAGGCTGGGAAAAAGGCAACACTTCCAGTACGTGAAGGGACCCTAAAATGAAGACCGAGTTTTTACAAAGACATATAAATAGTGATAGAACAAGGTGGATAGGCTTTAAACTGAAAGAGAGTAGGTTTCAACTAGTTATTAGGAAGATATTCTTTACAGTGAGGGTGCTGAGGCACTGGAACAAGTTGCCCAGAGAAGCTGTGAATGTCTCATCCCTGGAAGAGTTCAAGGACAGGTTGGACGGAGCTCTGAGTAACCTGGTATAGTGCAAGGTTCCCTCACTATGGCAGTGGGATTGAAACTAGACAATTTTTAAGGGCCCTTCCAACCCAAGCTGTTCTTTGATTCTATGATGGTTCTATGATTTTAATTCAAATTAAGGTGATATTAATTCACTTTGAGCTCTCCTAGAAAGTCTATACATTTGGTCATACCCTTGTATGGCACTACTCATTATGTGCAACTTTTTTATCTACTCTGGACTTGAGATAAAAAGCAGGCTTAAAAGTCAAAATTAAAATTTTCATCATCAATTTATTTCAAATATTTGAAATATATTATTTATACCATAAACAATCTAAACATATTAGAACTAAACAGAAAGAGCAGAATAGGATAGGGATACAAAAATTGCCTGATGTCTCTCTTTCTAAGGCATTAAAATTGCTTGCAGAGGCTACTTGCAACTTTCCTTTTGAATAACAGACCTTGGTTTGTCGTTTAACCACCTAACACTAAAGTAATCAATGGTCTAGAGAAATTATACCCTGCCATTATCTTGATAATTTGGCACATTTTACCCAATGTGATGTCCACAGGTGGTGAATATTCTTCAGCGCCTTCCCAAGGTTTAGAGAAAGAGTGAGACAAAGAAAGGATGCTACTATCAAAGTCCTTTCAATATGCCAGACTACTCTTTCATCATCAAAGCTGACTTTTTAAAAAATTATGCTATTAAATTGTTCTTTCAATACCACATCCATTTGTCCTCCTAAACTGAACACCAGACAACTGGCAGTCTTAAAATGATCGAGACCCATCATCTGTGTTAAATGATTTTTATAATAACCAGCATAGGAGATATGTTTTAATGTGTGATGAAGGATGTCAGAAGTTCCTGGATAAGCTTAATGAATACTGAATAGTCAAGCTTTATTTTTTTTTATTTTTCTTCTCATGTCAGACTGTCTGTGAAGGTTGGGTCTCTCCCTATACATCACTGCATCTTCTCTTCCTATCCACTGGAAGATATTACAGGATACTTGTCTGGTCAGGCTGTGTGATCCCTAAGCTTGGAATAATGACTTAAGTAGGATTGGTGCTCAAGTGAAATTCTGTTGTGCAATCCTCTAGCATGTTTCAGTAAGAGTGTGCTCCTTAACATGTTTTTGCCCAATGCTAAGTAACAGTCTCTTAGGCAATAGTCAAGTATGGTCAGAGATGCTGTGAGTCAAGAACTTACCCTCATGGACAGTACAGACGACCTATTTATGAGGGTAAGAATGTTAGACAAACTGGTGTAAGTTGGTGTAACTCAGGTTCAGATAGTAGATTTTAGTCTGCTTTATTTACTTGTACAATAACAACCACGGGCAAAAAGACAATGAACTCTGATCATTGACAAGAACTGCAGCATTCAGAAAACGGATTTTATTTATCAAACCAAAATATTATGTTTTCATTTCAAAAAACACTGAAAGGTTTCACTAAGAATCTTTTATTTCTGATCACTGTTCATTTTAATCAAAAGGGGAAAGAAATATGTAAACCTACTTGTGTACTTTTTGGCTTGTCTGTTATCGCTTAAGCATTTAGGTTTCGTGTTTACCTCAAATGAAGATCCTTTCCCAAACACTAACATACAAAATTAAACATACAAAAACATCTTACTGATATAACAAAATTCATATTTGTCAAGATTAATGTAGATTTATAATTTTTATTTTACTTCTCACTAAGGTGTTTATTCACAAATACCTACCTACTAATTCTCCCCAAATAGTCCTATTCAAACACCACTCTAGCAAAACCAAAAAATATGTAAATATAAATTGTTTATTAAAGATGTGTATAACATGAGCATTCAAAGTGAACATGAATGCAAATGAAAAATTATGTTTCTAATAGATGTTTAAGCTGCATACTATATTATTGTATAGGTGACTGGGACACATTTAAAGATTTTTATTCAGTGCATCAGACAAAATATTTTTTTTAATTATAACAGCACATTTGAATTTCATATAATATACTTACCTTTAAATCAACAGAAACAGGATGAGTTTGTGGGACTTTTGTTTGAATTCTGGTGCAAAGTATTTAGGGGCAAAAATTCCATGAATAACAGAAACTCCATCTGTCCACCACTGTGTTGTCTTACTAAATTGCCAAGGTTTTTTGAGTTGGGGAGGATTTAATTAATGTCAATGGAGGAAACTCTAAAACTAAATAAGAGCATAAATGTTAGAATCTCTTATGAGTTATTTACATTGAAAATCTTTACCAGGTGTTAAAGAAGAATATCATCTTGAGACCAGTTTGAATGTCAAACTCCTTTATTTCAGCAACCTATTTTTTGTTCAGGTTTTATGTCATTGTAAAGTAAGAGATGAGTCCAGGACACAGAACAAAACATTATAATCACATTGTAACTTTCATGGTATAAATATTTTGCTAATCACCATATAATAAGATTTTAAGCATAGGACATACACAAAAATTTCTATATAGGAACAAAAGAATTAATTGCTCAGGTATTCTGCTATTAAGTCTTAACACTATCTTAATATAGCAATTTTTAAAACTGCCTGTGTCTGGTCCACTGAAATCAGTAAATTATTGAGAAATATGGTAATCTATGAAAGTAGAAGTAAGAAAATCAATTCTTTTGAAATATGCATGAAAGATGTAAATTTTTAGAAGAAACTCCTACATTTCTCTATTTTCTTTTATTATAATCTGTGAAACAGAGAAACTATAATGGTGAAGTAAGCAGGAAAGTAATTAAAATATCTTTTATTTAAATTTAGAAAAAGATGAAAAATTTAAAACTTATGTCCAGACAAATATATTTATTTTAAGATAACATTTTAAAACACATGGTGTAATTCAGGTACTGCTTAGGAAGTTGGGCCTCTGTTCAACTACCATATCTCTCACAAATTTATTTTGTGAATTTAGTTAAGTTGCCTAATCTCAACTCTTTGTTCAAAAAAAAAAAAGAAAATCTTATATCTTATACCTAAAGAAATAAGAAAGAATAAAAATAATTCATCTCCATCTGTCATGTCATTTTCCTTCAGTTTTGAATGTATGGCTATGGTGGACTGATCCTGACTGGCTGCCAAGTGTCCACCAAACCACGCTACCTCTTCCCTCCTAAATGGGACTTAGGAAAGGGAATATAATGAAAGGTTCATGGGTCAAGATAAGGACAGGGAGAGATCACTCAGTAATTACCATCACAGGCAAAACAGACCCAAATCTGTAGAATTAGTTAATTTATCACCAATCAAATCAGAGTAAGGGAATGAGAAATTACATGCTTGAATGTAGATGAAGTTATCTTCTACAGGGTTTTGAGCACTGAGTGTCAATAAAAGTTAGCTGGACTTCGATCTGAGCCATGAAAGATATTTCAGCACCTAATCAAGTGGCAGTATAACTATTTCTAAGATCCTGGGTTTCATGATCCTCTGAAAATGTTGTTTATAGTAATTTAGGAGCTGAAAATACAAATATTAAAGAATATTATAGAAGGAGAAAGATGTTCAAGAAAAACTGGAAATTCTTGTACGTAGATATTAATGGAGTTCTATTAAGATTCACTGGACAATGATATATTCCAAAATCAGATTTTTTTGAATCAAGATAGACACATGGTTTGACTTTCAAGGTGAATTATCCTTTCACTTTTTAATGTTTTAAGTTATAATAATTCAAGATAATATTAGCCCATGAATGAAAATGTAGACTCTCATGCTTGATATTCTTTCACTCTTATGTACTGATTTAGATGGTCATCTGTAAGGAAAATGTACAAAGAAAGGACATGGTCAAGTATTCCATACATTGGTAAGATTCTTAATAGCATCAGGCAGATTTCTGGCATTTTGAGGATTATACAGTCTCTTTCTTTTGATTCACCCACTGTAAACACATTTTCTTGTAAATAGAATAACAAAAGCCTGACTCTATATTCCACTGTAAAATTTCAAGTGTTTGTAGTAATATTGAAATTTTACAGTGAAAATGTGTCTCTTGATCTTTTATGCAGTGAATTCTTTACAAGTAATAATACCAAGACGACATTCAGACTGATAAATATAAGAATCTGGTCCATTACCAGTAGCAATTTTTCCTTTACCTCAATAGGCTTTGGACCATGTTACACAGGAATAAAGCAATCTGTTATGTTTATTTCTTCACATTAAAGTGTGTGGGTTATCTGCAAGTGTGTGTCAAAATATTTTGAAGCATTCAACAAAGTTAAAACAATGCTATGACAGCCACTCTAAAATAAAAACTAGAAATTAGATCTAGTCATTAATATCTGTTAGTTTCTTTGTTTTAATACTACTTTGAGATCTTTCCTTGCCTGTTGTTTTTAAAGATCAACTCAAACCACAGGATATTTTGTTAAAATACTGAATCCATTTAAGAGAAAAAATTTCCTTTAAACCAAAAATTAACTTAATAAAAAATTCCAAGTAGTCCTTCTTGCAAAGTAGCTACACATAGTTGTATTTTAGAAGAGCTTTTTTCTTCTGTTTTCTTTCAATTATTTTTTTACAGTAGAGTATAATAATATACATTTATATATAGGTTACTACTACTGCTTTGGATAGATATTAGTTTGTGTTTGCACAGTTCTAATACAAATATTCTTATCCATTCTGCTCTGAAAATAATTAGTAATAACACAACAGAATAAATCATAAATCGGAAAGAACGCTGCAGTTTGGAAGAGCAAGTGTCTGGCTCTGTAAGTGAAGTTATCACAGGGCTGGGGAATTCTTGGAACATGACATATATGTAGACTAAAAACTTCATGCACAGTATCTTAATACCGTGGAGAAGGCAGAATTTGGACATTGTGAAGAGAAATAAAGAGGTTATACCAAAAAAGTGTTAAATTTTAACAGTTCAGCCACCCTTAGCATCACCCCAAGCATCAGTATTTCGAACTAAACAAATTGCCAAATGTATAAATATAAAACACAGTCTTGTAAGTAATTCAGCTAAAATTCTCAGAGTTGGTCAATACTGGATTAACTTTCAGGAAGAGTAGGTCACCATGCTTTAATGGAGCTCTTTCAATTAGAGTAGTACTCTTTAGTACTCTCAAGTTATTCATGTATCTGCAGGATGTTCAAGTAAGAAAACAAGTTGTAATGAGTTGTGGTTTGTTAAACTTAACAGCCTATGAGCTAGGCCAATGTGAGGTTTAGAAATCACCTTCCATTGGAATAATATGAAAGTGTGAAAACAACTTAATTTAGACTTTAAAAAAAAAAATTTAATCCTGCTTCATTTCCTGTGACGTGCAAGTTTATTTAATATAATTTATAAACCCTTGTTTCAAGTGTAAATTTAGGGACATATGCCATTTTGTTTTGGAATCAAACTCTGTTGTATTAAGACATTTATTAATCTTGTAAAATTATTGTATCAATCTAATTAACCGAACTGATTTGTAAGCAAGTCCTTTGTGCTATCAACAATAACCAATAGTGTACCATTAAAGGTACAAATACATAAATCTTAAACATAAGGTAATAAACAAGGCTGTCACTGTAAATGCAGTACTGAGAGACTTCTCTCTGAATACTTAAGGACCAAAATGAGAATGTGATCATGCCAGGAATAGTTTCCTTTGTCTCCATCCTTTCATTTCTCATGCTAAACAGACGCATAGTCTAACAAACCTCTTCACTCATATGAGAGACACAATCACAGTTGGTTCTAAGATAACTCTTTAGAGAACCCTGCCACTAAATGAATGGCATTTATTGCAGCATGATTAAGATATGTCACTTACTGAAACAGCAGCTGAAATGGCTCTGTGGGACTTTGTTGATACTGAAGAATAAGAATGCCCAGAGAGTTGAGGCAATAAGGTATGCTTGTCACCTTGAACAGTGAAATACTATGATAGTTTGGTCCACCTGAGTAAGGACATGTTGACCAATTTAGTCTCACTCTTTCTGCCCATGCATTTTCATTTTTTCATTATTAAAAGTCTTAAAATGGAAAAAAAAAAACCTCATTGTCTCACTACTTTCTCAAATTATTTATTGCTGCATCAATTGCATTCTATTGCTTTGGTTCTTGTTCCTCTTGTCTGCCAATGGCAACATGGTTCCTTGGATTTGTCAATATATTGTTTGATTTTCTGTCTTTCAATTTTTTAAATCTTAGGACACATTTAATCTATCAAGCTGATCTGAATTGTTCTGCTATGGACAAAGCAAACAGGTTAACAGTTTACGGAAGCACTGCTTCTCTTTTCCTTTCTTTTTTCCTCTTGCATATTACCATAAGGAAGAAAAATAGTATAGAGAAATTGATTATATATTTTCAGGTTGCTAACATATGAAAAATATTCTATTTCTTATATTAATGTAACATTTTGTGAAAATAATGAAATTAGGAAAAATAATCACTAGGTGCAACTATAACATTGCAATGACTTTCTATTCATGCACAAAGGTAGTGAATTCCACTCGTGTGGGCTACACCTCATCTTTGGCTAGGTGCACTTTCCTTTTTTCTTTTCTAATTCATTGCCCTGCATCATAAATTCTCCCAATATGTTGTTATTGTTTTCTCCTCCTTTTTACTTTTTCATACACTGGTTACAAAGTGATACTCTTCTTCCCTAGCATTATATGGCTCATTAATCTGATACATGGGTGACAAGCCAGTATAGAAATATAAAAGTGCTGTTGTTTTAAGGGGATGGCCAGACTCATCAAAGACTTACTGAAAAAAAATTGAGTACCTTTCTGCAGTGTCCACAGAACATAATTTTTTTTCAAACAAGTTGTACAAGAAAATATTTTTAGAAAGGTAAGTTGTTTGAAATACCCATACAATTGAGCACTTAGAGATAGTCTGACAATGCTAACTTGTCAGAAAGGACTGAACATTTTGGTTAGTCTACTTTCAACTCACCTCATTATTTTCTATTTCTCTGTGCAGCAAGAAACCCATTCAGAATTAGTGACTGTCATCCTATTTATTCATTCATACATCATTTAACAGAAAGGCTGCCATTTTTCACATTCTCCCAGCTGCAGGCACTGGTAGACAAATAACTAATTCCTTGTGGAAGGTAAACAATTCTGGTAATCTACACTCTAATACGTATATTAGTGTTATGCAATTGTAATAGGCACATAAAACAGTATGTGTCCACAGGCTCTTGCAAATGAAGTCACGGAAGTCCTATAAGCCAGAGGAACTAATTTTTTCTTTTTATTTTTTCTGGTGAGGAAATGTTTCCTCTGAGGAATGAGTGCATTTTTATTTCTTTGACTTTATAGTATATCCTGAAAGCCAAAACTCTAATGATAAGGAAAGGAATGCATACAGAATGTGTGAAATATATGAGTGGCAGCTTTTCTTGGCTGTTTTCATTCCATTAGTTACTCAAGGCTCATTATACGAACATAAACTGTTCAGTCTGGAGAGTGTCATGCTAACAGATTTACTTAATGGATTTTATTTCATCATTTAAGTGCTTTGAATGTCAAACTTGTGAGAGAGTGGGGAGACTCGAGAAATGTCTGAGTTGTAAAAAAATTTTAAAATGCTATTCAAAAGAAAATAATATGAAACATATCTAATGGCCAGATCCTGTATCTGCTGGGTTTCCCTACATGTTTCAGAAAGAGAAGGAGAATCATTCAAGGGTATTTTTGGATCTTTCCCTTACAGCAAAGAAAAGTTACAGAATTTGTTTAGGACCATGTACAGAGTTTTCCAAGATGAAGGTGGAGCAAATGAGTTTAGAAAGGTATCAGGAAGATGATGGAAACTGTTGGGATGGAAAAAACTAAAATGAGATCAGAGAGTGAAGGTGACTTGATAGAACAATTCAGTCCAGGGACAGAAGCATATTCCTGTCCAAAGCCACTTAATTAATACTTTATTCTTTTTTTCTGATGCCAGTTCTAAGATAATCAAGAAACAAAAGCAGGTTAATCTCCAAGTAAGCTTTCTCTAAGGAGGTCTGGGAAATTTTGTTTTTCTAAGTGTCTTCAGTATATCCCCATAGAAAAAGCCAACTGCAAGTATTTCCATACATTAAGTTTTTTCAACAGGCTACCAAGAATGCTATTACTTTTCAGCACAGACTTTCCTGCATACAGCAAGCAAAAGCAGATTTTTAAAAAAAGGTTTGCTTGTTTTTAAAGTAGTACTGCTAAAAGTCATCTTAAACATCCTCTATTCCATCATCACCATTCATGAAAGTAGTCATACAGCCCAACTGGAACCAGCTCTGTACCTAAGAATGAAGAGAGTTTAGTCCATACACTAACAATGCTATCTGTGTTGCTTTTACGGAAAGCTTTAGCTCTCTTACTATAGGATGTTAGTGTAGAATGACTGAATTGCCCAGAACTTTGGTCAGCTGAGAAGAGCTTGTCAGGTTTTTCTAACACACATACATGACTAAGTATACTCTGCATGTCATTAAATATATACTATGGACCAGAGTACTATATTCTAAAATCAGATTTTTGAACTGCATAATTTCGTTGTGTTTTTTCTTCTGTTAAATGAAGTGAGAGACAGCCATTTCCTGGAATTAGAGAAAAATAAAAAGTGAAGAAAGATACCAATTACTTGCACAAAAGAACACTGCAGCCAGCAGTAAGCTTTGGTTTCCACTTTTCCTATTTCCTAGTTCACTATTACTATGAAATACTAACGCTGTCCCTAGGGGGTTGTGGGGCGGGTGGAACTTCTGCGTTCACCAGGAGGGTCTTGGAGATTCTGAAAGACCCCACTGGCCAGTACTGCCAGGTACTGGAGCAGATAATTCTGTCCTCTACCCCAGCCGGTGTTCTGGCGAGTATCCACCTCCCCCAGGTAGATGGCTAAAGCGTTACCAGGGTGAATCAGAGGGCTCAGCCACACTGAGTTCCAGAGCACTTTATTCCTGAAGGGGTCCAGTGGTGAAAGAGGGCGAATGGCCTTGGGAGACCCTTTTTATAGGGTCTGGCCAGGGGACAATGGCACAGGGGAGGAGAGGGAGGCGGGGGGATACAGAGAGAGCAAATGATAAGGTAGGGGGACAGGTTGCAATTAACATATCCAGGTAAGGTTACACAGGGAGAAACCACTTCGTTTTCCAGGGGGTGGTCTCACACAGCTGAGTTATCCCACCAAC
>VZTJ01004890.1:309128-368379 GCA_013397795.1 Orthonyx spaldingii
GGTTGAAGACAAACCTGAGGCAACGGTTAGCCCGGGAGGACCCCAGCAGTAGTAATTCGTGGGGTTTCTCTGGTGCTGTTACCAGCTTGTTTACCCATTTCTGCCAGGTGTCCTTCTGGTAGGGCACCTGGTTTGCAACAGGCAGTTCATCTTCATGAAGAGGGATCCCCACCAGGCACGATGAAAGTGGGTCGCTGACGCTGCCCATAGACAGGCACATGTGGTCTTGCTTGAGTGCTTTTGCCAGTGTGACCCACATATTGGCTTTTGGCTGTGGGACGAGCCACGGGACGACCTCGGCTGGTAGCAGGATCCAGGAGGTCAGGAGAATGTGGAGGTAGGCAGTTACAAGCATGATGGTATAAGAGATATGAGTAATCTTTTTTCTGTGGGGATTCAAGCAAAAATCATTATAAGATAGTTTTCCATTACTTTACCCCACAAAATACATAAGATATCTGTTTCTAGTGTTCTCTAGATTTAGGGGGATTTTTCCATTTCCCATATTCTCATCTGATGTCTTTTGTTAAAAAAGGTATATATTCAATGAAAGAGTTCTGTAGATCTAAAAGGCAGAAATTTCTGAGAAAGCATGGTTTATATGAAGTATCAAAGAAAATGGTAGAGTGTTTTCAGCATAGTCTGAATGAAAATCTCACACGAGAGAGGTACTTTAACATGACGAATATAATTCTTTTCATCTATTGGACTTTATCTAAAGTAAGAATGTTTTTTATTTTAATCTAACCATCAAGCTGGTACAGATTTCTATGTATGTCAAACTATCTGCTTTGACATGATCTAATGTAACTTGCATCCTGTAATGTATAATTCATGTTATAGGGAGTGAAGCATTATCATTTTTTCAAGAGTAAAAGTGGCTTTGTCATGTTCACCATTCCAGAAGAATGGTGGATATTTCAATTTCTAGTCTCAGTGGTTTTATAAATCAAATACATTTGAAAAGATCACATCAATATAAATTCTTCCATTAAAAAGTGTCTTGGCTTGAAAAGACAGGTGTGTGCTAAGGAAAGCAGGAGCCTCCCTTAGAATAGGAAATCCCTTCCCTCCAAATTAGTATAATTTTGAAATTAAGGGGCTTTCAGGCAATGATATGGGAAAAGGAATAACAGTTCTTTACTAATATATATCTATATATCACGGCAGATAAACACCAACAACGGTAACCACAACAAAGAAGAGAGAGAACCCCCAATAACAGTCCCTTCCTGCTCCGTCAGCAATTGGGCAGGGCAGGGGTGATGGCTCCTCCTCGGCTGCAGGGGGCGCTGTGGCGTGAGCCTCGTCCGTCTCTCCCCTTGCGGTAATGGCGGATGGGCCGCAGGAAGGGGTGGAGGTGGCGCTTCTTCTGGGCAAAAACCGGGGAGCTGTAGCAGGGGTACGGCAGGGCTGGGTAGGGCAGCCCAGCTCCCAAACCACAGCTGTCAGAGGTTGGCTCCTCGTAAAGGGGAAAGGGCTCGGGGATCCCTGGTTTTTCCTTCCCCTGAGCACTGGAGCAGATGGTGGAGGGTCCTTTGTTTGGTGGAGTAGGGTGGTAAATAGGTCTCCAGTGGAATGGCCGCTCTTATGAGCAGAGCCCTACTCACGGTAGAAGCAAGCAGCAGGAGACAGACGCCTGCACTGGTGACAAGTCCTTGCTGAGCAACTGCAACCTCTCTCCCCTCAGAATGCTGAGCAGCCCAGAGAGGGAGCAGCTTCCTCAGCCCCTTTTTTCCCGGCTCAGCTCTCACAATATCTCTGCCCCATCGGAGAGGGAATCTTGCATAAGGGAGTAGCTACTCACACCTTTTTCCAAGTAGCTTCTTTTGTCTTTCTTCAGTACCCAGTCGTTGTGGTATCTTAGCAACATATGGGCCAAAATTCTCTAAGATAAGAAAAACAAAAGGAAGAATTCTAAATCCCAACAAAAAGAAAAAAATTTGTTTCAAATACAAGCATGTAAGTTGGAAAAGATTCAAGTTGCGTAAACTACTCTCAAGTAAAAATATACATTCATTTCATAGACAAGAAATATCTTTGCTACATTTTTTTCTACTTAATATGTTCCATGTAAAAAAAAAAAAAAAGACAATGACAGTAAGAAAATCTCCACATGACCACATGGTGTAGTAAATTATGAGAACATGTTATCTTTAATAAGTAGTCTATGACACAGGGAATTGGAAAAATGTTTAAATAAGATTGATTTCAGATAAATTCTGGAAATACTTAGTTTTGGATTCATTTGACCTACTACAGAACATTTCCCAATCATATCCTCTTTTTTTCTTTCAGCTGGAATATCTTCATCTCTGGATCTCATTTGTTTTTAAAGGCCTGGCTATATTATAGGATTGACTGAAAGGTATTGAAACATAAGACAGATAAAATCAGACTTCATTGCAAACAAACCAAGACTGTATAAATAAGATGATAGCCTAAACAGGCCTGTACTATTATTTGAAATGGCTTAAGATATTGCACCTGACCTTTGGCTTCAACTTTAAAGGTACAGCTATCTTAAAAGTGTGAGTCTTACTTGCCTGCTCCATATGTCATTCATCTTCTTGTCTCTTTAAAACAGTAGTAGTTGGGCAACTAAATCCAAATACTGTAACACAGTCCCGTCAGACAGTGGCATACAAATAACCACAGGATCACCAAGAGTAAAAAAAAAGAGTCATTGTAATCAACAGACACCTAATCAATGCAGTCAATGAAGGAAGGAGAGTCCTTTAAGTAAGAATATAGTGGTAAGAATTCACTGACTAACTGTTATGATTGGCATTTAGACACCTAGTGCAGATGTGGACCCTTACAGGTAGACAACTGCATATAGGCATAATCTGAATTCTGCAATGGAATATATGTATATAGAGATCATTGGGATGTGATGACTCAGAAGATTGAAAAATTAGGCCAGTTTTGAATTGTAAAAGAAAACTTTTCTAACTTGACTACTGTTGGCACTTATCTATTATTAGCCATCATTGCTTCATATGAAAACTTTGTTGTTTTCTTCACTTATACTCTAAATCAGCTATCAATATGCCATACCCCAGAGCTGATGTCTTTGCACTGATGCAGTCAACACATGTAGTTAGTCGTGATGGCTATGGTTTTAATCCACAGAGGTAATCAGACTTGAGAGCTGTTTAACAACAGAAACTTGAAGAGAGGTCAGTTTGTTCTCTTTCTTTTCCATTTTTCCTCTTTTATGACTGATGTTTTTATGCTGCAATCTCCCTCCCTCCTGAGGTTATGCTCCTGATGTCTTGGTTTTGGTTTTCTGTCAACCATTTCATGTATTCTGCACAATGCCCTGCCTACTTGTAGCACTTTTTTACTTATGTTTTGTAAGGAATTTTTTCCTGAAGGTCCCCTAAGTGCAGCTGCATGTCTTTTCCCCTTTGGAATTCATGTGGCTTATAAACTCACATAGAATGCTTAGAACTTAGAATCATAGAATCAGAGGTTGGAAAAGGCCTTTCAGGTCGAGTCAAACTTCAAACTACCAAGTTCACCACTAAACCATGTCCCTATGTATCACATCTACATAGCTATCAAATACCTCCAGAGATGGCGATTCCACTTCTTCCGGCAGCCTGCTCTAATTCTTGACAGCTCTTTCAGCAAAGAAATTTTTCCTGATATCAATTTTGAACCTTCCCTGGAGCAACTTGGGGTAATTTCCTTTTGTTCCATCGCTTGTTACTTGGGAGAAGAGACTGGCATCCACCTTGTTACAACCCTGAGCCTCTTTTTCTCCAGGCTAAATAATCCCATCTCCCTCACAAGTTTTGCTTTCTAAACATTAGCTTTGTTGCCCTTCCTTGGACACGCTGCAGTGCCTCAATGCCTTTCTTGTACTGAGGGGGCCCAAACCTAACACAGTAATTTCTATCTGGCTATAACTGAAAATGTTACAAAATTCTTCTGTACTGTTTTTTTGCTATGTGATTTATATTTAGGTTCAAAGCTAGCAAATACCAAATAAATCCTTATCAATATATTTTTTAAATTTATATCACAGGCCTCTCTTTTGGTAATACGAAATGAAACCTGAATTAATGTCTCGAGTAATGCTAAAAATTCTTCAATGCCAATTTTTAATCAATATCAGGGTTTCTTTTTTTTTTTTTTTAATTGGATTTATTTCATGGAAATGTTATTACTTGCATTATAGAGAAAAGCAGCTTAGACTATCACAGTAAAGCTTTTTTAACATTATCAGTTATTCATTTATAGAAACCTGGGAGAGTACAGACTAATATTAATTTCTTTTTCTCAGTTGTATATATATAGACTTACACTCTGATCAGAGGAAAAAAGGCATATTCAGCAAAATGTTAGTGTGGCAGACACCCAAGCATCTCAAAGCATCAGTTGTGAAGTTATCACAATTTTTGTCAGAACTGGAATTACACTGAAGTAATATCTTGGTGGAAAACAAAGATGTTTTCTCCTTGTAGAAGTGATGCCTATACCTTGATGAGAAGTCTCTGATCTTGAACTGTTTAATGCCATTGAAAGGTAACATTTGGATCCCAGTCCTCGGCAATATTCTGGAAAAGTCCTAAGTATATTGCATAAGTCCAAGTTGTATGCATTCCTTACTAAATTGCTATAACGTGTTGGCATACATCTTTACAGAATTGCCATTAGATAGAATATCTATTTTAAGAACAGGTTTCCTGTTCAATTGAAATTCTTTGGAGAAAGCAAAGTATTATCTTTAAGCTTTTTCTGCCTTTAAGGATATCACCAAAGTGGTCTGGGAATCTAGTTCTTCTATGCATGCAGCCTGAGGCAGTAAACAGATTAAAGCAGATCAGATTACTCTGGCTCTCTGTGAAGATGTTGCAAATCAATATTGTAATGAAGTGTATTATACATGCACCCATATTTTCCCCCAAGAAGTCATAACTGAAACGATTAAATTTTGAGTGCATTTAGGTACCTGATAAAGAAGAGTGTAGAAAGTTGATACTTGGAGGAGATGTGCTTCTGAGAAATAAAATGCAGGAAATTAATGGTTTAAGATACCCCTCTTTTCAGGGGTTTCTTCACTTTAATGTATCAAATGTGCTGAGCATTTTGAAAGGGAAAATAATGTAAGTTGTTCAGGAAATGTTCTTCAAGGCTTACTAGCATGCAATACAAAAAGAGAAAATGGGAAGGAATTTGGCAAAATTAATGAAAAAATCTATGCCTGTGCACAGTATAAATGAAATTTAATGATAGGGAATAAGTGGAAGTTTCTTTGATCCCTCAGTAGTGAGAGATGACTACTGGTGATCAGTGCTCATCACTACAGTAGGGAGGAATTTTTTGTTTTGAAAGGTCACTATTTCCACTTGAGCTACAGGAAGCTGGTCCACAGCTGAGCTGTAAAAATTACAAGCAGCTGGAGTTGTGTGGAAGGGTATACTCAATAGCCTAACTAGTGTTAATGGAAGGGGAAGTATTACAAGCCTGTTAGATTCCAGATAACAACAGTCTGATGTCATGCTATCTGCTTCCCACAAACCTCAGAATTTATTTAGTGTTTTGGTTCACATGTATGTCTTTATGTGACAACTTTGTTAGAAAGATTTATAAATTACACAGGAATTAGAGCGTTATCTTCTGTCAGTGACCTACATCAAACCCATTAGAGCCAATCACAATATATTAGAATAGCCTGAAGAGAATATCTTACTGCTCTGTAACTAAACTGCCTTGCACCATTACAGCCTTATGGGCATGAATATGTCCTGATTTTTTGGGGGCTTGGGGTTTTTTTGTGTGTGTGATTTGGTTTATTATTCTATTTTTATTTTATTTTATTTTATTTTGGGATTTTTGTTATGTTTTCTCTGCCCCCTCCTTCCTCCCCGCCATATAATGTGAGTTTTTGCACAGAATTAGGTGCACTAGAAGCACTAACGTGGCTGTAGTTTGCTTCCTGATGCCTTTATCTTTTTGCAAGTCAGGGGAGTATGATTTATTCAATTTTAGAATACTGCTGTGTCTTTTTGAGGTAAGTTTTGTTACAAGAGATACATAACAATGGAAAGGCTGTGGAAATTCTAAAAAATATCCTTTCTCAAAATTTCTTCCTTCAACCTCCCAAATTATGACATGTTGTAATGAGACCTGGTACAGAATTCCAGTGCAGATTTTTGGATCTCTGATTACAGTTAATTTTTTTTTTCCTTTAAAACAACAACAACAACAACAACACTTCACAATCCTCCCAACTGAGCATATTTTGTGATTCTGTTGTTTAGATTGGACGTAAGAAGGACATTCTTTACCCAGAGGGTGGTGAGACAGGTGGAACAGGTTGCCCAAAGAAGTTCTGGATGTCCCATCCATGCAAGTGTTCAAGGCCAAGTTGGATGGAACTTTGAGCAACCTGGTCAAGTGGAAGGTTTCACTGCCTATGGAACCAGATTATCTTTATGGTCCCAAACTGTTCTATGACTCAGTGATAAGTTGTGGGATATTCTTTTGGTCAATTGGGGTCAGCTGTCTTGGCTGTGTCCCCTCCCAGCTCCTTCTGAACCCCAGCCTAGTCACAGACAGAGCAATTGGAGAAATAGTGAAAGGCCTTGATTCTATGCAAGCATTATTGAGACATAACTAAAACATTGGTGTGTTTCCAACACTATTTTGGTCACAAATCCAAAAATAACACAATTCAAACCGCTATGAAAAAAAAAACCAAAAAACCCAAACTCAGCCCAAACCACTAAAGAAACATGGTATCTAGTATTCACTGGTTTCAAGAATGAGTTTGAAACAATGAAATTTTTGGGATACCTGAAGTATTTTTCTGATTTAACATTCAATTTATGTTCCTTATTATTTTTACCACATATTCTATTATTTCTTGAGCTTATTCTTGTTAACTGTTTGATCTGTCTGCAAATTTAAAGTATATTAGATAGCATTAGCAACAGTGGACCCTTTCTTAAAGATGCTGAGCATGCAAGTTTCCTGAAAGTAGTTTATTAACTTCCTGAAATATTTGTGTTCTTTTTTTTTTTTCTATTTCAGAAGCTGTGATGAATAATGCAATACTAATGAGCAACTGAGATACCATTTCGTCTTGTAGAATGACCATTTTTAGGCAGTCCCATTAATAACATCGCAAGTACGTGTAAATACTCAGGACAGAAAAGTAAAATTCTTATTGTCCTCTCCTGTGGCATATATATGTATCTATTTTGTGTAGTTTGAAACAAACACTTAATTTTAAATTTCTCTATTGCTCTTATTGCTCTGTCTAGTCCTGTAAAGCTGGTGAGATTATAGTTTGATGAGAGGTTCTCTGTGCCAAAAATCCCCCCTTGCTTTTACAAAAAAATATAAATTTCTCCCACCTATTTTTTTTTTAATAGACATTGCTAATTGCTAGCAAATGTGACTATCCAAGAATACAACACTTTGACTTATCAAGTATGTGAAATGAATACACCCCACAACAGTCAGGCAGATTTCAGCCTGACAGCAGCACCATTAACACATCTTGAATTCCCTAGTAGTGATAAACTGAATCAATCAGATAATTGTTTTATTTCTTATGGTAACTATAATGCAATCACTCCAGGGCACTGTATGATATAACTAAGTGATAGAGACATGAAATGAGTAGCAGATACAAGACATGGTTGTACTTCTGTAGCAGACGTTTTCCAAATATGACTGAATATTTCATGTCTGAGGTGCTACGTTACCCCATTTTCACAGTGCTGGGAAGTTAATGCTGCCTACTACATAACTAACATTCTTTAGTTCACATGCACTTAAGCACCTCAATCAATAGATTCACTGCAATGTACAATTTTTATCAATATGTTCAGGAAAAGACACCTTCTTTTGAGGACACTGGCACAGTTCAGGAAGATAAATATTTATTTAAAGTGGGAATGTGTAAATAATATTTTCTGATGCTGCTCTTGTCATTGAAATGTAATCATGGCTATAATCTTCTACGTGTAGGAAGGAAAGATGCAAGAGATGAGGACTTATACACATTTAATGATTAATAGGGGGAAAAAGAGGAATACCAACAGACCTGCAAAATGTCTAACATCTTTTAGCAGAAAAGATACTGACCAGAATGAGCACAGTGAGTGGATATAAAGTGCACAACTCTATGTGTCACTGCCTCAAAGAAAGTTCAGAGTATCTGTAAACAGATTCTCCACAGGAAGCATAGCAAAATGTTACAGGCTGGGTCACTTTTGCAATGCCCTAAGGAAACGGGTAACACCATCTTTGTGTGCAATGAAAAAATGCTCATACAGGACAATAGAGAGCAAGGCCCTTGGCCAGTACTTTTCCAAACAAATCCTCCTCACAATGACTGTGCTGGTACAGATGTAGAAGCAGCAGTGCTCAGTTTGGACCAGGATGTGAGGACTTGCAGCTAAGTGAAGTAGAGGCAGCAGGACCTTTTCCTCATATTTTTTCAGGGAGTCACTGCTCATCCAGGAAAACCACGATCACAAATGGAAACAGGGACACTGAAGTTTCACACCAGGGTTCACACTATGCCTGACACGTCTTTTCTGAGTGCTTAAACAACTATAAAGATGCAATGTTATTTACAATTTTAGGATTTTTACAAAGGAATTGGACTGAAACCTAAACCTAGATCAGAGCTGTGTTGCCTGTCTGTTTAGGTCTGGGTGATGTTTCCTCCGGGAGGCAAACAGTCACCTTAAAATGGTGTTTTAGAAGTCAAATACCAAGAAAATTAAAGCAACTTGTAAAGATAATAGACCACTACAGGGTCAAGCCAAGTGATTCTGGGAAAGTCACATAATACATTAATACCTGGAACTTATATATGTTTCATACCAACAGATTATTACCATTCGTGTGTGCATGTGTCTGTTTATAACGCTCATATCTGAAAGTAAGAAGGCAGGCTCCATCCAGAGCTGAAATTAAAGTTAACGAGGATAATGGAAATACTTTTGTCTGTAATTAACTTAGGCAGTCATGGAACTGAATAGCACAAAGGCTTGCAATAAGATAAAAACAAAAATCAAAGAATGTTTTCCAGTGTTATTGCTAATTAGAAGATGATTCCAGATGGAACCCTAATGCTTGAAAATTTCATTGACTTGAATAGAACAAAAATATTTCAACAGTTAAAAATAACAAATTTTGACCATCTTAATAACAAGGAGAAGAAGAAGAAGAAAAACATTGTAGCTTATTTCAGTGTGAAAACTTGATTCCCATGCATATGAAACAGTTTTGAAAGGGGTTGCTAATCTAAAACTGTGAATGATAATTTTAAAAAGATATAACTGTCATATCATCTCATGTCTAGAACATATACATTATCTAGAATATATATATAGTATATATACTTCTATACTGACGTATTGAGATAACCAAACTAGTTTTAGCTATTTAGCAAGGCACTCATAGCAGTAGAGAGCAGAGTTCAGGAGCTCAGTGAACAAATATTCATGAGTGGAAAGCATGTGAAAGCTGAGGACTTTTCATATTGATATCTCTTTGTTGTCTTTGCTTATTCCCTTGACACATGTCTTGATAATGATTCCCTACACATAACTTTAACTGTGTATATTGCATATTGACTGTTTTGAATGTTTTGTATTATATTTTTACGTTGCATATATTTATTTGGTAGACACTGCTGTGTGATTATACACTGTCTCAGTGTATAATCTCATTTCTGGTCCTGAGTTTGGGACTAGTCATTGAGTATTTATGATTGTACTGCCTATAAAGTTTCAGACCATATTGTGTTTCCAGTGGAAAATAACAAATTAACAGTTAAAAGAATCATTGATCACTAGAGCAAATTTTTCTATTGTAATATGAATACAAGTTTTATTTAAATTCTGTAAATTTTTTAGATGTCAATCAGTACTGCTTGGGACATGAAGATGAAAGGTGGCTTTATGCTGTATTTTTTGTGCTGATATATATGTTTTAGATTTTACATGTAGAAAACTCTAGACTAGACTAAAATATTTCCATTTGGAAGAAACCTAAAATTATCTAGTCTGATTCCCTGACCACTTCAGGGCTGAAGAAAAGTTAAAGCATATTTTTGAGGTACATTAATAGGGTTTTTCTTCTAGCGGCATATTATTCAACATGTTTCTTCTGTGGCCTCTTCAACACTAACAGGCATTGGGCACCGATCACTTTTCAGAAAGCCTGTTCAAGTCCTTGCCAACCCTTTCTGTAAATAAATGTTTCCTAATATCAGCTTCCTTGATGCAGATTTGTACATTTGCCACATTTCCTGCCATGTAACTTAGACCTACTGTTGTACTGGCATATTTAAAAAGACCTGATTTGTTGTCTGACACAACTCCAGCTGAGCTTTGGCCTTTTGTGGTTTCTCTGTACAGATGCAAACAGCAGCTCTTGTAATCTTTCTGTGCAGCCTGACCTTGCTTCCAGAGATCAAAGAATTAATTTAGCTGACTTTGATGGAACTGCAAGCACTCAAAAGTAGATTCCCAAGACACACCACTAACTAGCTTCCTGAGTAGCTTAAGGCATGCTCTCTTGAAATCCAGTGTAGAAACTCTGCTGATCTTTTTTCTCATTACACCAAAAGTTTTAAACTCATTTTTTGATCATAGTGGCCTAGACAGCCACTTACCATCACATCTCTCATGAGTCCTTCTGTATTCACAAAGAACAAGTCTAGGAGCACACCTTTCCTAGTTGTCTCACTGAGTACCTATGACAAGAAATTTTCTTCAACTTACTTCAGGAATTTCCCAGACTAGTTTCTCACAGCACTCTGGAATTCCCAATAGATGTTTGGGAAATTTAAATCTTCCATAAGGACAAAGGCTATCAATATAGAGATTTCTTCTAATTGCATGTAGGATAACTCATCAATCTGGGTGATCAGTAGTAGACACACAGAGCAATATCTTCTCTGTTTTTTCATTCCCCT
Organism: Orthonyx spaldingii; assembly: GCA_013397795.1. Classification (NCBI taxonomy): domain Eukaryota; kingdom Metazoa; phylum Chordata; class Aves; order Passeriformes; family Orthonychidae; genus Orthonyx; species Orthonyx spaldingii. The sequence goes on from VZTJ01004890.1 coordinate 320,086, forward strand.
AATCCTCATCCAGATCTTCTCAATCACATCATCCCTTACTGTAGGGTCTGTAAAGTATCCCTTAGAAACAGTGCAACTCTTCCACCTCCCCTGCCCTGCCTATACCTTCTGAAGAGCCTATGACCCTCTATCTCAGCATTTCAGTAGTGGGACATGTTTCAACAAGTTTCACTAATACCAGCATTGTCATACCTCTGGGAATGGATTAAAAAATTGATGTTGGTCGGAGTTCTGATATTGCTCTTACATACAATGAAAGCATTTTTTGCTAAAGGATAATTACCTTCAACCTTGCCCTTCCCTGGTCCCACAGGAACCCGGGGGAGAGAAATTTAGGCTAGAACAGAGCTAGCAACTTTGTGATAAGAAGGGGCTCCTCAAATGGACAACTCTTCCAGTAACTAGCCCTGCTTTAATGTGGTATGTCTCCAAGGAAACAGATCAAGCTCTATGTGTCTGCATCTTTTCTAGCACTCAAAATAAGTATCACGATAAAAGCTTGGAATGAGGCACTGATCCTTTAAATCATTTAATAATATGAATAGAAGAGCTTGATGGTGGGGTGTTAATTACATGCTTTAAATTCAAAATGTTATTGACTACTTATCAACTTGGAAAGACCATTTTTTTGTCCTCTGGAACAAGTCTTTTTTCAGCTGGTGGTGAGCCAGCAGAGATCAAAAGTTCACTTAGGACTGTGTTTACTCCTGCTGTTTTTCAGATGATAATGAATAGTGGACAGGACTGAATCATATGAAAAGACATTCGTCACCAGCACATCAGATAATAGACGCCAGTCTGTTTAAGTGGTTACTATTCAATTATGTTAATTTAAATACTGCCATTTGGTGATGAAAAAGTAACTGCTCTACATGGGAAATTTATTTAAATGGTTTTCTATTGTTATTTAGTCTTGAGTACTAAGATCTATATTGAAATTCACTTAATGTGACATTGAAAATAAGAATTAAGTAGTTAACTTGTAATAAACAATTAGAGGTATGATTCTTCATTTAAATAAGTTGCTTCATCAAAGATTTGTTTTTCTATTTAATCTTTTTTCATCTTACTAACCCTTTCTAGCTGAACATCAGAAAAGCAGAATCTGGTCAACATGTACCAACATCTTTTACAAATACCTTAAATATCACTTTCTCTGCTGCAGTTGAAGCCGTTTTTTACTTGTAAGTCAAAAGACAACTGTTAGCAGCATCAAACTGTGGAGGCAACCTGACTGGAGTGATTTTGCAGAGCCACCGGCTGGGCCACCCATGGCGTGCGAGATTGCTGCTCAACCTGCCTTTTCAATGTGGGTCAACAATCAGGTAGATTGGGTGGATGATACCTCTTGGGACAGTGAGTCCTGAGAGGCAGGCAGGTTGGGGCAGTTTCCCGCCATGGGTTGCTATCCATCAAGGCACCGTCTCCTCCCCTTTCCCCTCACGAGTTGTTTTAATATTCATGTAGTTAATTTAATATTCATGTATGACTAGAAAGTTCTGTTTCTCCATTCTCCCCATTGGTTTACTCAAATATGTCCCTCCTTTGTGTTCCGTTTATTGGTTGCTGTCATCTCCCTTCATGTACCCCATTTGCTTGTTCCCATTCTCCTCCCCTTTTTCTCTTCCCCTTATAAACCCCTGTAATGGTTCCCTCGGGGCTCGTTCTGTGGCTCCCGTCTTCGCAGTGAGTTCTCCTGTCCCCTCCAAGGCAGGCAATAAACTCGAGCGTTTGCACCACAAGCGAGTCCTCCTTTCTCCTTTCGTCGCCTCCACGTCGCTATCACGCCACCAGCTGCTGCCAGCCCCAGACTGGGCTACAGGAATAACAGCTTTGCTCAGAGCTGCCCCGCAAAGGCTAAAAGGCGTTGCCTTACCGCCGTGCACAATTGCACAGCGAGAGCCCTGACATCCGGGCACTCGAGGATACTGTCGCCCGCTGACCAGCCGGGCGGTCAAGCGGCACGGCGACACACCAGTGTTTAGAGGAAATCAAATTAGCGTATACATATAAGCATGTTTTGTATTACATACTCAAGTACAAAGAAAACCTCTTTGTTAGACAGACATAATCGATTACATTTTAAAAACATATGACAGCTTTGACTCTATAAAACTACCTAAATTATTTCAATGAGGTATGTCTTACCAATGATTTTATGATTGTAGATTTATGCAATATATGTAATATATCGTAATATGCACTTTATTTGCAATCAACATGTTCTCCCACTCTTTGGTTAAAAATTGGAGAAGTAGGTCCTGTACTGTTTTTCATTCACCTAGAATATTCATCTATACAATCTAGTGTACTTGCTAAAATGGAAAATATCCCAAACACAAATCTTTATGCTATCACTAATATTATTTATTGTGACGTTTAGAGTGTAAGAACTGCCTATGCAAGACATACTCAAGGGGGAAAAAGAGACAAACAGGAGATTTTTGTTAGAACTTTCAACAATTTTTTCAGCATCATATGCTAAATCAAATTCCTCAGATTATACAGAGTACACAAATGATTTATTTGCCTTATCAGAGCTATTACAGATCTTGTAGCAACTAAGTTTATAACTTAGATTTACTAAGCAGTAAATAAGTAAACAAAGAATGTACTTTTCATATGGTAATACAATTGGCATGTGTACATTTTTTGGCCAATTATGCTATTTTCTGAGATTACATATTTGGCAGAAACCCCAGAAGTTTACAGCCAAAAACTGACAGTGTCTGTAATTGCTTTTCTGTGATATCAGTGAAGTTAATATTCACGCTTATTGTTCCTGTCAGTTTCTTGATTGACACACACAAGAAGAAGCATCAGCTGGGTATTTAGACTCTGGTTGAAGAAGATCTGGCCCAAAGTCTGGACAAAAATAGAGAGATTTTTAAAAACTTCTAATTCCCCTTCAGCTGCAAGTGATTCTAGTTTAAATACATATATACAAATAGTGGGCAAATATTTTAAACTCTTAGAAAACCGGGACAATTTTGGAAAATAGCAAAAATAATCTAACCACATATTACAGCATACTGTATACTCAGTAATTAGCAGAACAGAATTTTTAAATGTTTTAATGGTTTTTTTAAAATTTAATTATGAAGGAATACAAAAAGGAAAGGAATATTCACTGAAAGTGAATGGTAGAAAATTTTTACCTGATTAAACATTTCTTCTACGTAGTATCTAACTATGCTGTGGATCTCCTTGTAACTGAAAAATATTAAACCAAAATGATTCAAAAAGACTTAAAAATAGAATTTGGACTGGTTTCTGGTCATGAAATCATTAAAACATAGAATATACTGAGCTGGAAGGGACCCATCACAATCATTGAGTCCAACTGCTGATCCTGCACAGGACACCTCAAGAGTCCCACCATGTGCCTGAGAGCATTGTCCAGATGCTTCCTGAACTCAGGCTTGGTGGTGGGACCATTTTCCTGGGGAGCCCTTTCCAGTGCCCAACCACCCTCTGAGCAAGAAACCTTTTCCTGATATTCAACCTAAACCTCCCCTAACCCAGACTCATGCTGTTTCCTCATTCCTGTCACTAGTAACAAAAGTGAAGAGATCAGTGCCTGCCCCTCCTCTTCCCCTCATAAGGAAGTTGTAGGCTGTAATGAGGTCTCCCCTCAGTCTCCTTTTCTCCAGGCTGAACAGGCCAAGTAACCTCAGCCGCTCATAAAACATCTCCCTTCAGACTGTTCACCGTCCTCATCGCCCTCCTTTAGACATTCTCTAATAGCTTAATATTTAGCTGGGCATAACATTTGGAATGCATTCTGACACCTCTTGCATAGGGGTTTAAATAAGACCTTTTCTGTTAAAAAGTTGGAGAAAAAATAATGTGGGTATAATGACAAATACATTAGTGAAAAATTCTTCAAATTTTTCTTGCAGATTTCTGGAGAAGGTGCACAGGTAGGATCGCTCTCTCAGTGGCTCTAATGCTTAATATTATATAGTAATTTATAATATCTCTTAGTGTAATAGTAATTAAATATGGAAGAGAATTATAGGCAAAAATGGGCACATAACAAATGAAAGAGGATGCAATCCTGAGGCTAATCACGGTTGTAATAGGTGTGTAGGGAGTGATGTTAACCATGATGGATGCTTGGACAGCTAACAGGATCATATTCATTGAAAGCAGTTATCTCCACAATGTGGAAGCACTAGAAAGGAAACAAGGTCTTGAAGTTCAATGCTTGAAGTTCTTACCAGCTGAATGTTTGCATGGTTTAGATTCAGGATTGTCCAGCTACTGCTATAGCTTTTGACTGCAGCAATGTGTGGAGTGTAACCAGGACTGTCTTCTCGCTTACTTAACCTTAAATAAAACCAAGCTCAGAATTATCTATATGATACTGGCATTTTAGCTGCAGTTTTCTCATTAGCCCACTTAAAATATGGAATAATTTAGACATAAAGCCTCACCCTAGTGAAAGTCTTGTGAGCTTTGGATGTAGAAAATGACCGTTAAGAATTGGTTTTGAGGTTTGGTCTAGCTTAGATTCTCAGAATTTAATTGGTCTCTGACTATAAATTATGTATTTTAAACTGTGAATGAAAAGCACACAAGGATGTGTTTTAATCAGGGGAGCTTTATTTTGCAGTTAGTTAGTCTCAAGACCAAAACGATTCAGGCTGGAGGGAAACAGCAGGTACCATGTAAGTGTACATGTTCAATTTGCAACTTAGAGGTTAGTAATTCTTGTCTTTCTAAGAAAATAGGATGTGGATTGCAGGAAATATTTATGTGCTCAACATTAGTGAAAATTAGCTCATCCCGGCTTTCTGTCTCTTACAAAAAAGGCTGTCACTTTCAAAGGGCAGTGGTGGGTGTTTTCCTGCAAAGGAAACAGCGTACAAGGTGATGGCAAGGTTGACAGAACAGGAACATCACCAACAAAGGTGCAGTCCCACAGTGACTGAACAAGGTAAGCCAAGCAGGTTTGGTGATGGCAACAAGGGTCAGCCAAAAGTGGTGTTTGCCAGACATGTCTGTGGTGATGAGGAAGTCTGAAGGTCAAGCCAGGCTGTGAAGTCAAGGCAAGGCCAGGATCGTCAAAGCACAAGGCCAGGCACCAGCATACCTGTGCTATTGCTCAGGTAAGGACCAAGGCAAAGCACCTGAACTTCTCTGCAGCTCCTAAGCCAAATCTATGAGTCCCTGAGGAGGTTTCTCATAGCTTCTTCTTACAACTAGTTCTCTTCACAGCATCTGGATTCAAGGTTGCACAGTTGCTCTACCTTTGAGCTGACCTTGAGTGAGTGCAGGCAACCAAACCCCTGCAGCAAGGTTAAAGAATTTGGTGGTACACTCACTGCATTGGCTTTTTGTTGTTGCTGTTCTGAAGTCAAATCAGAACTTTTGTTTCATATTTAAAGAAGGCAATGCTGCATGTGAAATTCCTCTTTTGAAGGAAGTAATCTAAACTTTATGAACATGTTTGTTTTATGTTAATTTTGTGGTGTCTAAGTACCATAGTTTAAGTTATTAGGAATTTTGCTTCTATATCTGTGTGAATACAACTTTTGGCATGCTGGAGTGCAGATGTTGATTGGAAAGGGAACACTGAATCTCATATGTTTTCATATGAAGAAAATCTATGGTAATGGGGAAGGGTAGCTACTTGAAGTAATTTAAAGTTTTCAGCATTCAGCTGGTCAGTTAGAGGCTTATCCAGAATAGACTTCTGATGAAATAAGAGTAGATCCTTTGTTTTCATTGAAAACTATATTCTCATCCTTTATAACTGTTTCCTCTAGTAACCTTGAACCAAGTAGTGAATAATTGGTAATGCACCAATTCATTACATTCAATGGCAGTCAGGAATAGGTGTGACTGTTTCCTGAGCCTAACATTTAATTTTTTCAGGATGCAAAGCTCAATTACTAAGCTTTGGATTCAACATCCGTCTGTTGCTTTGTGCTAATCTGTCATTGCCCTAAAGATTTTGTGTTGGAGACATCAGTTATTTACAATGACTAGATTTAAGGTTTGGGGATTTTTTTGTCTGCCTACAATTTTATTGTCATTTGCTGATGTTTTCATGAATAGTAACGTTCACTCTTTTAAAAAATGTTTTATCTTTAAGCTCCTTTAGAACTGCTGTGTCTTACTTTCTAGGGTAATCACTTTTTTGGATGGAATGTCAGGAGGCTATCTGAAGCATTTGGTGCATTTGTTCCAGTCTGTCATAGAGTACTAGTCTGTATTAGAGAACTTAGCCTACTAAATTTTGTAATTTATCTTCTCTTTCAAGTCTGAAGTAGGACCGTCACGGGCCAAAAGAGAGCTTAAAGCTGACATGGTCCTTGGTAAAAGTAAATAATTGAATAGTGATGCCGAGCTATAGCCTGGAGTATTTGTGTTCATTCAGTTCACAATTTTAGGCAGGTGTGCTTGCAGAGTGAATCCTGCAGATAAGTCATGAGTGAAAGGAGAAGAGAGCTTTGCCAAAATGATGGCAGCTAAAAGAGCAATTACTTCAAAGAGTAATCTTTGAAGAAAATGGTGTGTTATATACACCTTCGGTATGTCACAAATGTTATTTTGAGGACATAAGACTTATATAAACTAGAAGTATTAGAAAGCTTTGAATCAATTGCATTCCTGGGTGCCCAGAAGGACTTGTTGGCTCCCAAGCTTATGAAACACTTCCTGCTAATTTATTTTACTGCATTTCTTGTTTGGATTTTTTTTCCCTGTTGATTTTTGAATTATATTTTCTCATTAACAGTTTTTAATGCACCTTGATGTGTGGCATATCTTTCTCACATTGTTTTCTGCCAATATTTGTGTTTCTATTGTGTCTGACTATGTTAAGTCAGTGATTTTTAATTGTCAGCTTGATGCTCCAGCTGGCAAATGTGTCAAAATGGTTTGTTGGGATTTCAGGGTTTCCATTATCAGCTCTTGTTTACCTTGCCACACATTCACAGCTTCCTGCCACTTCAGCTGCTAAAATTTCAGTGCACATCCTGAAAATACTGCAGCCTACTAGATCAAAACATACCTCTCCATGTCTTCCTGAACCCTATCCAATGTTCAGAAACATCTATTTCTTATTGTTTCCATCAGTTTAGTTAGTGTATAATCTTTCCTACTAGTCTTGATGTCTTCTGTTTCTTTTCTCTCTCACCTCCCCCACCACCAGGGAGCAGTGATGTGGAAGGAGGAATTAATCTCTGCCATGGAACATCTCAAAAATGACTGCAGACTTTGAAAACATAGCAATTTTAAAGCTTCACAAAATGGTCATATGTTTATATTTCTTGATTTTTTTTCTCTTTTAAATGCAGAATAAAAACCTCTCAGATATTCAAGTTTCTTTTCAAAAATTCTTTTCGTGTGTTATTGACCCTAGGCCTTGCTTTATGTAACGGGTAATTATCCTTTGTTCACTATGTTGTTACTTTCCTTAAACTGTGTAGTTTTTGTGCAGTCCTTATAGTCTGAAGTCTTAATTGTGAAGGACACAGCATTACTTTTGTCCATAAAAGGTTCAATATAGTGTTCTAGTATAGTTTTTGTGATTGTTCTATCATATTTATTTTAATAATTTTTTTCTAAGTTGATATAGAAATCTTTGGTCTTAAATCATCAAGTAATGTCTCCTTTCTAAAAATCCACTAAAGCTGTTAGCTAATATGTTAGCTAATTGTTTAGAATTATCTTACTGCTTCAGCAATCAAGCAATTTCAATCTTTTTGATTTAATTTATGTTAATACTGTAAAAATCTAGATATTGTACCAAGGGGGGAGAAAAGGAAAAATAATTGGGATTAGGAATGTTAGACATGAAACACCAGATGTTCATGCAAATAGTTAATAAAAAAAGCACTACATGAAAACAAATCTTAGTAAAGGGCAAGGAAGCATACTAATAAATTTGAATGAATATTTGAATGGATTGAATAAATTCTGATAATCTGACTTTTTGATCAATACCATTTGCATTAAATGCAGATAAGATCTAGACAAATGCAGAAAAGACAGGTGAGAGGGAAGAGAAGAAAGAACTGAAGAAGCAGATAAGAGGAGCTACAATAAGAAAAATTACAATATATTTAACCATAATTACATGCATAAATTAAAGAGTACAAAGGAATGTCCCTGAACACTAGAAGTCATTTTGGTCTGGTTAAATAGTAGATACACTTTCTAGCACTTCCAAGCATAGTTAGGAAAGTAGAACAGACCAGGAACACTTACTTCTCAAGTAGTGAAAACGTGAATCAATCTATACCAGATAGCTCTGGTGTTACAGATCTGTTCTGAGCAGGTCTTAATTTTTTAGTAACAGAAAAAACTGTACTAGGCAGAGGTAGCAGGGAGGAACTATGAGATAGTAACTTGTGTCCAAAAGTAAGTTTAAGTATGGGAAGATTTCTAAAGACAAATGAGTGATCTTTAAACAGAGAGACGTTATGGTTTTGATATCTGCAAAGCAAGTTAAGATCAAATCAATTCAGAAAGTGCCTCATAAACCATAAAGATTGCAAAGCTGTGCAAAATAACCTTATTCAAATTGAATAAAAGGTTTTCCCTTCAGGTTCTGCTGCCATTATACTTTTAAGTTCAATTTATGATATGGTAATTGTCGTGGGTTTTTGCAAATAAAAAATAACTCACGGGGAAATATCATTTTTGAGTACTATGAGTGAGAACAAGGATTGTGGAAGAAATCAGTTACGGCAGGAACAAGGTTTGGGTTAAAACTACAAGGCAATTTTATTAACAGGATCAAAAGAGGATTACAACAGTAAAATAAACCTTTAAAAGTACTTTCTTCCCTCCTCCCACCTTCCCATTTTTCTCAGCGAACATGCAGGGGTACAGAGCATGGGAGGTACTTTCTTCTGTTGTGTTCTGGGGGTTCCCTTTTACGGGAATCAGCTTTTACAAGCTTTCTTTAGCTTAGTCTCAACCTTCACAGGCAGCAACCTACCCGAATTTGCAACCATGTGACTCCTTCTCACTGGTTAAGTAGTCTTCCCAAAACTGTTTTTTCCGTGGGTCACTGGTTCATGGGGTCTACCTTTTAAGGATATATATTACTGTAAGTTGGAAGCAAGAGTTCCTTTTCTCTATCTCTGGAAGCGAGGGTTCTCTCTCTTTCCTTTTTGGCGTAAGTTCTCTACTCAGCCACAGCTTTTTAGTATCTACTCGCTTTTATGGTGAGCAACTCTTCTCACAGGCTCCAAGTAATTTTGGTATCCCCCCAAGCACTTTGTGAATTATAAGGTTTAGTTTCTACTACTGCTACGGAAAGAAAAACCCAGTTCCAACTCAATAAAAGCCCCTTCTCCCTCTGTAGTAACCCTGGTGTCTGCCATCTTGTCTTCTTCAGGTGTTTCTAACTGCCTCTTCTCTGTTTAAAAAGGGAAAAGGAAAACCCAAATCAAACAAGAACAAGAAACCAATGCCCACCCCCAACACCAGTGTCAAATAGCTTTACCAGTCTAAAGCTTCTGTGGAGCTTACAACAATGAAAAAAAGTTAATTACATCCGAATCTTGTTCTGCGGAAATGCCGTCATGTTTGTGTTGTCCATTTCAAGAGCTCCAACACATCTCCCACTCCAGTTCCACAGGGTCTCGGCAGCGCCACTGCCTCCAGACTTTTTCACCGCTGCTACACAGGTTGCAGCTGTCTCCAAAGTCCATCAGCACACAGCTGGTCCCGCCTGGGGTGTAAGTCTTGGTTCCTTTATCGGCAGACGGTTTATCTCGGTTGCATGCTGTCGAAGTGGGCATGGCGAGGCGGGGGGGAAGAGCATAACTGGGCATGGAGAGAGCCGGCGGCCGCAGCCTGCTCGTGTGGGAGAGCAGGGCCACCTGCCTGAGTGTGCCAGCAGTCCTGGTCCATCGGTCCCGGCCCCACCGGCCCTGGGTCGCTGCCGCCTGGCCAGACTGCAGCGCTGGCAGCCAGACCCACCCCCACCCGAAGGGGGTGGAGTGAGGGAAGACAACTGACTGATTCCCCCCTTTCACTCTTATATATTGTGGCATATATTAATTTGCAGAGGTGCGACCTTTTTCCTAATTGGTCTCTGAGAGCATGTCTACTCCCCGAAACCTGAGAGGACCCACCCCTGTTAAGCATGGTCCACAGAAGGGTCACCCCTCTGGGGCTCCGCCCCCCTCCTTTTTTACCTGCCAGAAGAAGAAACAAAGAAGCCAGCATGGGTATCCCACTACAGTAATATATATTTAAAACAAAATTTATTTTTTTATATCATCTTAGAACCTAAAGTGTTAGGATTTTTCAGATGAAGGTAATTTCGTTATGAAGAGCTTAACCAAGATTTACAAAATACTGTGCTAACGAATGTTAAAAATCTAACACACAATAGAAAATATAGAGGGTCTGCTTGAAGGGAAAGGATTTACTCTTGATAACGAAATTGTATTCTTAGCTATATATAATCAGATCACTATGGATGATAGAGAGTTAATCACACTAATGCACTTACAAAATGCGATCTCTTTGTGTGCACATAAACTAATTTGTTTATGGCATGTGAATTTTAATTGATGATGATAAACTACAGTTATATATGGAATTTTGGAGTCTCCTGTGTTCTGTTAATGCTTAATTTAAGCACATCAATAAAAAGGTGTTTATGATTTTGCACAGTAGTTTTTGAAAGAAACATATGCCATCAGCATATATATACCAACCAAAACTGATACAGGAAAAAAGTGTTTTTCACATTTACTAGCATTCCAATGCAGAAAATTACTTTATCCTTTAATACTTTAGACATTAAGGTAGACTGGGTGACATGATGAATAGCATGCATGCAACCATTGCATGCTGTATTTTGTAACTCTTGTAAACAGTCTATTAATCTCTTTCATTAAAGGTGTGGGTATCAAAAATTTTACACTGGGCTGCCATGGCTTATCAGTTATCTGGTATCTAAGGTTATTTCTAGTGCCATGGTGGGTTGACCCTGGCCACTAGCCTAGCTCCAACACATCTGCTTGCTTACCCACACCCTACATGATGGGGAAGAAAATGGAAAAGGCAAAAGCAAGAAAACTTAATAAGAGAAGCTAAGCAACATGCAAGCATAGCAAAATAAGGAGTTCATTTACTACTTTCCATCTGTAAACAGATGTTCAACCATTTCCAGGGGAGAAGGAATTCATCATGCATATTGGAGAAACAAACCATGAACTTTCTCCCTTCCCATCCTCTCTGGATTAATTTCTAATTGTAACATCAAATAGTATGGAATAATCTCTTGTCCTGTTTATATCTTCTTCAAACTTCTTGCATACCCTCAACGTAGGGCAGAGTGGGGAAAAAAATCTTCTGATAAGACAGTCTTATGTAGTTGGTCACCATGGAAGAGGAGTGACAGGGAACCAGTGGCAAAAGCAGAAATTTTCTTAGGAAATAGAGTAGGCAATAGATAATCTATAAAAGGACAAGTGCTGGTGTGTTGTGAATTAACTCCTTATATATGGTAAAAGGCATTGAAGTTTTATTCAGCTACAGTGAAATTCTAAAGGTGAATTTGTTTGAAACAATGAGAACACAGACTGGGAGAAAGATGCAATTTATAACATCCTGTGAAGCCAAAGATGAGTTTAACATTGTCAGTTCAACTCACAGTCTCTTCAATAAACTTTGTTAATTGCTGCTCTGAAGCAATTACTCTGATGTAAGCCCGTATACTTTATGGCTATGTTATTTTGTTTCTTTCATCCAAAGACATTACCGGGATCCTAATCCTGTATTTTAGAAAACAAGACTCAGATAATCCTTGGAAGACTCCTGGAAGATTCCTAATAAAAATGCTAGATTTGTAACTAAACTCAAATATATTACCCCATGGTTATGGAATAAATACACAGCAGTTTCCAGTTATTATAATTCTTTTTCTTCCAGCTGCAGACCTGAGGGTTTTTTTTAGGGATTAATGACTTCTTTCCAATTCTAGCAGAACTACCAAAATGTTCATTTTTGGTAGCAAGGAAAGAAAAGTTTATTTGAAATAGTAATAGATTGGTTTATTGATGCATACAAGTGTGGCAATAGGATACACTTGTTAAGTTTTGACTTCCTGAGCACATATTTACCCTGAATATATGTATGCTCACCCGAGGGCAATTTTGATGATGTGTTACTAGTAGTTTCTGTATCTAAGAAAATACTTGACACCTCATGGAAGAACTCTTGATTAAAAGTTTTCAGTGCTGCATTCTGGATTATCTGCCTGTATTTTCATCTGATTATGGGTTCAACCACTTGAAACTTTTTCTTTCTTTGCTTGTTTCCTTTGTGTTTGCTATTGTTTATTTTGTTGTTCACTCTAGAGCCAGAGAACCTTAGTCAATTTACATGGTAGAGGGCTTTACACAAAAATAGAAACTCATGTACAGAAAACCTGATATCATTACAGGTAGATGTAATGGTAGAACATAAAAGGGACTCAGAAAAGGGACTTTAACAACTTTGCAGCATTTTAAAACCTTCTCTTAAGACTGTTTTCAATTATTTGAGAGTTTCTTCAGCTAAAGGGAAATCCTTCCCTTAAACTGTGTTTCTTAGTTTTCTACTGTATGGTCCCCAAATAAGCCTTAACAAGCTTTGGTTCATTCCAGCTTACTTTAGCCTTCTAACCAAAGTGGATTATTTGAGAACATATTTAATTAAATAATTATTCCTTTTACTTTCAGTAGAGGCAGGCACCTGAATCATCCTCTGTTTACCAGTTGTAAAAGAAATTGAGAGTAACTTTTGAATCAGCAAATGCCATTTACTGACTAAGTCAGCAGAGGTTTATTTGGGCCCTACAGTGTCAGTGGCTTGGGTGAAGATCTGGGAGAATAGAATTCTATTTGTCTTAGCAAACAGAAGAATGCAACAGGAGCAGATCTGTGGAGTGAAACAGTTGAATATTCACCAAGAAAATTTTTATTTTGGAGTATTGCCTGGTCCCCTACTCAGAAATCCAATAGCTGTTGGAGTCCTTCTGGAGACCATCTTCCATGTTACCTTGTGCTGAAGTGAATCCAGTTTGCATGTTCAACATGCTTCTGAACTTCTACATTATTGACTGCTACAGTGCAAATATAGATAGAAAGAAGTTTGATCACAATAAATGTGTTTTATTGCCGTTCTAGGACTCTGATTCACATTGTGTCTGTTGAAGTCAAGTTCACAGCAGTTTCCTGTCTGAGGCACATGCACAGAGATAACTAATTTTAATTTTACTTCCACCAGGAAGAAAACTGCTTTGAACATATCAGAGGTGCACTCTAGAGCACACTGTAAGGTACAAAAATGCAAGGCAATTTCCAGTGAAAAATCAAACAAGGCCTTCCCTAAAAAAATATCTCCCTCTCCACTAAAGAATGGGGTGTGAAAAAAGCCCTAATATCCTGCACACTAAATTTTGAGTGTAGCTCTATCCAGAGAATAGTTTATGATGCAAACCTAAGTGCAGAATGTAGGGATGATCAAGATATCCACTTCAAAAGTTTAGCAGTGATTTGAGTTTAAAGAGTAAGGTACACCATCTTTAAATGAGCAAAAATGTCTGTCAGAAGGATTCCAGTGTAGTTTTTTAGAAAAACAGAGCAAATAGAAGAAAAGTGTCAGAAAAAGAAGCTGAAAGTGAAAGAGCAACTTGAGATGGAAATGAAACAGACCTTTTGTACTTGAAGCATGCTGTAGCATGAAACATCAGCACATTTTGAGTTTAGAATTGGGCCAGCGCTTCTCCGGAGCAGTAATATTTTTGATCACATGAAGGCATACTGACAAGTCTACACCGCAACTGCTTTATAAGGGTATGGCTCAGATAAACAAAACAGAATAAATATCCTCCTTCAAATCATCTGCAGTGTTTCAAGTTCAGCTTATTGGGACTTAAGCTTATTGTACAAATACAAGTCCATGTTGTCACCACATTTTTGGAGTTGTAAAACAGGTTAATACAATTCAGTTTAAACCAAGAAACTGAAAGGAAAATATTTTGAGTTGGAACCAGCAGCTTGTTGTAGCTGCTAGTAATCAGGCTGTGTTGCCTCGGCCACCTTCTTATTTGACTTTGCATATTTCATTTGAATACCAACTGTTACAAAACATATGGACTGCCATAGTAATCCCATATGCCAGATGATAACTTGCAATTATCTGTACAGGATTCAGAAAATGATGAGATTACAGAATATTTTAAACTATGTATCTAGTTTAATAGGCATTTCTGAAGTTTTAAACGCCAAGAGTAGAAGTTTTACTACCTTTAATGTTTCCACTCCTTCTTAGGCTTTTAACTTGAAAACTTGAGTTTTCATACACACCTCAGGTCTTAACAGATGTGAAAAAGTTCTCTTACAATTTAGGAAGGAAGTTCAAGAGGACTTCACGGAGTGGTAACATTTTCATCTTTTTTCAAGGACAAATATGAGTGCTGGACTCTCATTCAGCATACATGTATACGCAGAAGCAGAAATTTGCCCTGGGAAATATTTTGACCACAAAGAACAGAAAGTGAACTTGGATGTTGGTCATGTCCATGACCATAGAAGATGATCAACTGTACAGTTACCTTTAAGTTAGATATTTCCATGTTAACTCTCTGAGGGTTGTCTTCTTATTTAAACACAACGCAGTGCCATGCAGACTAACATTTTAACATTAAAAACATTTTAGTGTTATGTTAGTGCAATCCTGCTGTTAGCAATGCAAATTTTGAGACACTTTTGAGCTCTTTAAAATTTGTGATATTTGACAAATAGGATATTTGTTTATATTTTTGGTAAATGGAAGAACTTTTGAGTACTTATCCCAAGTAAATCCTGACTATTCCACGTTTTCCACTCAAGAACAACTTTCAAAACCAAAATCATAGACATAATCACAAAATATCCTTAAAACAGCACATGTATATGCTCTTCTTTTGCATTTGTCTCTTTTATTCTGCGTTTTAGGAAGTGTACATAGACAAAAGTTATAAGTACCCTGAAAATTACAGATCATAAAGAAAAGTACTACTTGGTCAAAACCCAAAATACATTTCAAAGAACAGGATATTTCCAACTTACCCGAAATTCTGGGGAAAGGTGGACGTCTATAATTCAGAAAGACAAACTTGAGAAGATATTAATTTTTTATACCAAGATATCTTGTTTTCACAGAAATTAAACCATAATAAAAACAACAACAAAACAAAACAAATAAACAAACAAACAAAAAAACCGCCAAGTCAAAATAAACCAAAATCAAAACTAATTAGTAAAAATTAATTTGCCAATGAGTTTTTGAAGTAATAACATAAGTATTCACAAAATGTTCTTCCATATTCATCTTCTTTTGGGAAAACATCCAAACCCTTTAATTTAAATTGGAAAGTAATGGACTTTGTAAAGAAATCCTTGCTCAAACTCTTTCACCAGATTTCTGGAGAGTGGTTAAAAACCTATGCTACAGGAAAAGTTTCTGATTGCTATGGGATTTGTTTTGTCTTCATATGATAAGTCTTACTGTTCAAAAATGTTGGTAATGATAATTTGTTTTGAGACATGCCTTCTTATATATTGTATTTAAATGAAAAGTCTAAAAAGTCTATATTCTACAGCTCTAGTGATATACAAATGTGTATGTCAACTGCTTACAGGATTCACTAATCATCAGCTGAAGCAATTTGACTATCTGTGTTATTGATCATAATTTAATCTAGGAGTCACTGCTAGTGCTGGGAAATAGATGTTTGTCTTTCCAGCTGAAGATGAGATTGGTAGCTATGTCAGTTAAAACTCTACAAGAAAGAAATACTAAAACTGGATTGTTCACTAGATATCCAACTCTTTTTTTTTATAAGGATTTTTTTTCCCCTCTTCCTCTTGCTGTTTGTTATATCTTGGTAGCACTTTAGAACTGGAAAGGGAATAGCACACAGGTAAAGTTATGGAATGATGTCCCTGCACTGGCCTAATAAAATACACATTGTTTTAAAATGAATCTTACTTTAACTGTATTTTCAATAATGATGCTCAGTGCTTTATTAATTAACCATCTTATTAATAGACAACTGCACTTCCAGAGTCCCAAACTAAAGCACAAGGCACTGAAACAAACAAAATGGTGAATTTCATAAGTCCTTTTGCTTTCCCTTCCATATCTCATTCCCTTTGATTGATTATTCTCTTAAGACCTCAATTCTTTGTAAGTTATGAGGCAGCTATATCATCTTCAGATATCTTTAAGACTACCTAAACTAGGAAAGCAGTGAAGAATTTTTTCTGTCCCCCGCCGTCCAATAAAAACATGCTCAGACAATTCCCTGACATAAAAGTACACCAATGTAACAAGCAATAAGAAGGTTTTTAGAAGTAAAAGGCACTAGAAATCATAAGTTACTGCCTTAGTTGTAGACAAAAATTGTAATTTTAACCCTGATTTTAAAACTATGGAGCTAATAAGACACTTGAAATATTAATTCAAAGGAGAACTCCATTCATGTATTCCCATTTTTTTTAATATATAGATCTATCTCTCTCCTGAAGAACAACAAAACTATATAAATAACTGAATAGAATGTACACTAAAAGGATAATGTGAAGATAATGGAAAAGAGCAGGGGACGTTAGCAGTGATAGCTGGAATTTTAAAACACAAACATTGATTAAAAAGGAAGGTCACCTAAGCTTAACTTGTGAATTCCCATAATTTCACTACTAACCATTTTAGACTGGCAAATTATAAAATTGTAACATCACTATTAAGTTCATATTTTCATACAGTCTTTTAACTTTACAGACATTTCTGAATGAGGACAGTTCTTTAACAGAGATTTACATGTGCAATAAAGTTGTGGAAAATGCAAAAAATAGAGAAGATGGAATGCATTCCAGGAGTCCAGGTCAGGAACAGAATTCCACTTCTCTTTTCAAGCTATGCAATGGGAAAAGGGAACTCTGCCAGCAATGAAAGGAGGAAGAGCAGCCCCTGGCTTGAGATATCAGAGGAGAACATATAGGAGTATTCAAATAATGTGTACCATTTTTATTTTAATATCCTGAGTTTCTATAGAGCTGGAAAACAACAGCATAATCTCAGGGGTGTTGTCTGTAAAAGATTCTGTGTGTAAGTAAAATAAAAAAATACCAAGTCACTGGTAAAAGTACTGAAATTTAAAAACTTCATACTTTAAATGTTAGAACAATCCTCAGCACTTCATTGGGCCAGGACAAATAATGTTCTTCCGAGCACAGTGTGCGAACATGGCATTGGGCAGGTATCATTCTACACCAATAGTTTTCATGTGGAAATTTTCATGGTTTTTAAAGCACTTTTTAATGTAGCCCCCAGAATATAGGCAGTCTGTGCAGCTATGTTCAGGGCTAGAGAAGCTGTGGAAGTGTTAATAACTTACATGTGTCCAGAGCTTTCCTGTGAGCAGAGCAATGGAGCAGGAGGTGAGACAGTGAAAGAGCAAGGTACTGCAAGATCCTCTCTCCCCTCATGTTCATTGCTGCCTCTGCATTGAGTTTGCTCTGTTCTGTGCTGTAGCCAAACATTCCACATTACTTTATACAAATGCTTAGACCCTTGAGACAGGAAACTTAAAAATAAAATAGTAGAAGCAGAGTAGAACAGATTAGTCTTATATTCCTTAATGTGCAGTGGTTTGATCTTTATTTTTTTATTTTCTCAAAATAAGTGGTATCATAATGAGGCATGAAGTAGCAAGTATTGCTGATATTATACCTGCTTTGTGCTGGTTTAGGGCAAATTTGGAGAGGGGACACCCTAGGACATGCTGATAAACCATCACAGGGAATAAATTGATTCTAGTCATCTCTAAATCTTTAATTCATACAATTTATTTTCTGGACTATTAAAAAAATACTGATTGATTTGGATCAGGACAAGGCATATGTTTCAAGTTTGATAGATTCTAGCATGATCAATTTTTATTACATGTCACATGAAGAGTTATTGCCCTGTATCTAATGGGTCTGCTTGTGTTATTCCTTGCAGGAGTGTATCAGATCACTGAGAAATACAGGATAGAGATATAAGGTGTACTTAAAAACCAAACCAAACAAAAAAAACCCCACACCACCAAAAAAATTCAAACCAAATCACGTTATTAAAAATTAAAATGTTGATAAATTCCTGAATGTTCACCAAATAATAAGTGTGACCAGTTTCCAAATTCTTATTAATTTTAAATATGTATGGTAAATTTAGTAAAGCTTTTTTTTCTTTATTCTAACCTACAGAAAATATGATCTAGCACATGGAAATTTATAGCTCCTGAAGTCAGAAACAATCATACTGCAGAAGCATGTTACTGGATTGTAAATGTGAAAGTATTTATAGCTGATACCCAGAAAAAAACTGTACTGTTCCTGAAGCAAAATAGGTATCCTAAGCTACATACATATAGACACCAAGCAGCTTATTATGATCAACTTTTCAACAAATTAAATCCAAGAATATTCCAAAGTTGTTTTTATACACAAGTGGCAGGTGTGACACATATGTGCCTGTAAAATTGTTCTAGAAAAAAGCTGAGTGCTGTTGCATTTAACTCAAAAACATCTGATAGCGTGAGATCATCAAATACCTTAGAAGATATGTATTTTTACTTATTAATTAAAATTCATCATAAAGCCAAAAAAGTACTAGGATATTATAAAATTGGTATTCAGAACTACTTTAAAACCTTCATATTTCCCTTTATGAAATTGTGTTTCAGCTGATGGAATCTCACTTAGCATTTCACTATAGCATTGAGCAGATTCTTCAGCATGCCAGAGGGGAAACCAAAACCCAGATTATAACACCTTCTATAAAATAAGAACAGCTAAATAGCTTCGTCTGAACTTTATCCCTTTAAGTAGCTTATCCCTTCAAGGAATGTAGGTTATGCATATTTTGTGCCATTGACTGTTTGCCAGTAATGAATACAGCAGACAAACTTGATCAGTTCAGTGTTCTAGTCTTACCAGAACTAGCTAAGCATTATTTTAACTCAAAATAGATTGAAACAGATTAAAGTGGTTTATTAATTTGTCAAAGACACATAATTAACTGTCAGTGACCTGTGCACTACAGATCGATAGCAACAGGGCATAAAATAATGTGTTCCATGCAGGCACAAAGGCCAAGTAGGTTACAGAAACAAATGTGCAAACACACAGATGTGCACACACACAACCCTGCTCTGCGTGACTTCAGAAGGGATTTGTGGCCACTCTGGATGAGGCCATGCTCTGTTACCTGCTCTGTCTCCGTTAAAAATCACCATACTTCTTCTGCGCTTTTCAAGCTTGTGCTTTCTTAGTTTTAAAAATCCCTTTTGTAATTCTTGAGTTATGCTACAGGTGATGAGCATCATCTAGTTAGTGAGTGTCATCCTCTTTAACACAATAATTTTTGGTCAAATGCCTTTTTAGAGGCAGACAGCTTTGTGTGTCCCAGCCCTGCACACTGGCTACACTGTTATTCATATCCTAACAGCTGCAGATATCCAACACCTTTCAACATAGATGGGCCATCACTTATCTCCACAATAATTTGCATGCACAAGAAAGCATATACTGATATGAAACGATTTTTTTTTCATTTTTAGGGCTCATCTTTGCTTTCTAAATTATACAGTATATTTTCTCCATAATTATTTACTCTGTTACCACCAAGATCTCCACTGTAACTGGCCTTCTAACTACAGATTGTGACAGCACAGAACTCTCTTTCCCACGAGAAAATTTTCTGTTTATTGTAAACACAAGATAAGGTGTTCAGAGCTCCTTTGGGAACAGGCGGTCGATGCCTGTGGCCAATCAGCCCCAGGAGGTGAATGGCTGTGGCCAATCCCAGTGGGCGCTCATTTTGTATATAAAAGCTGTATTTAAATAAATAATTCCCTTTTCTCAGCAATCTCTCTTGTGTGCCTCTGTTTTGACATCAGCTCAACAGTGACAACAGATTTATTTGCTTTCAGATTTTTCAAGATACACAGAATATCTACAAGACTATCCTTGATCTTTCATTTGTTCCCATTGTTTAGTTCTCTGTAGAGAGGTTTCAGACTGTTTTAGAAAATAGTTGCTAATGGATCTAAAGATCTATTGCATTGCAGGTGCTTTTGTATGTTTATAGCCTGATGAAAATTTTCTGAGTTTATTAGTGGAATTATTTCATTAACAAAACGGGCATAAGAAATTCTGTTTGAGTACATTTTCAGATTAAAACCAGAGAGCATGTAGCAGAGAAAGACAAATATTGTCAAACTCAGTAGTATATTTGGTATCATCATTTTACATGAATAGTATGTTCTGAGAAAATAGTACTTCAGCATGTATGCAGAATTATTGTAAATAGTATTTATGTATTATTGTGACCTCTGCTTGCCTGAATCATGTTTTCATGATTACAGCTTAAGCCTGCACTGGAAAAGAGTTATCAGGGAGTAAGCAATCTCATTACCCTGTCTCAGAAGTCACAATAATCAGAAATCAAACAGAATACTAAAAAATGGGTTCAGAGGAAAAAGATAATTCTGCACCCTAGAAGAAATACCCAAGCTAGTGCTGATAAGAACAACACTGAGGTAAAAATAAGTTCTGACCAGGACATTGGAAAGTCAAAATAAACCAAACATGAAAAGGATCTCTCTTTTTTTTTCCCCTTAGGGTGTACCAATATTCCAAGGCAAAAATCTCATCCAAAAATCACTTAAGAAAATTAAGCATAAATAAATTTTAAATATAGATCTTAAGTTTAAATAAGCATTCTTTGCATGCAGGAGTTTGTACTGGTATTGGCTGGGATAGAGTTAATTTTCTTCATAGTAGCTCTTATGGGGCTGTTTTTGATTGGTGATCAAAGCAGTGTTCGTAATATGGAGATGCCTCACTATTACTGAGCAGTTCTTACACACAGTCAAGGCCTTCCAAGGGACCATTCTTATATGGCATCATGCTTGGCATATAAAGATGGGGGAGAAAAAAGTAAGGAGGGACATTCAAATTTATGTTGCTTGTCTTCCCAAGTCCTCATTACACATGATGAAGTCCTGCTTTACTGGTGATGGCTTGATATCTGCCTGCCAATAGGAAATGGTGAATGAATTCCTTGTTTTGCCTTGTTTTTTTGTACTGCTTTTCCTCTACCTATTAAACTGTCTTTATCTCAACTCAGGAGTTTTCTCACTTCTGCGCTTGACTCTCTCCCCTTGCTGTGGTGGCAGTGAGTGAGAGGCTGCATGGGGTAGGGAATTAGCTGCTGTCTGGGTTAAAACAGATGAGAGCTGAAATAACATATAAACTTTTAAAAATATAGAAGGAATTAAAGTAATATAATTCTATTAATTATTTTTATTGTTTATTTATAGTTTAAAAAAATAAGATGAGAAAGAAAGAACTGATAGAATCATACAATATCAGAAATATTTAAACAAGTTTTTCTTTCAAGATTTGAGATATAGTGGTTGTATGTCTGTGATATTTTTTCAAGGAGCAGCTGAAGTGACAGAATTCAATAACATCCCTTTAAACAACCTGTTATACTGCTGAATTGTCCCATAATAATTTTGATAATTACTTTCTCTGTATGATAGCTTTTTTATATGGGTTGCAATTCTGTCTGGTTAGAAAATAAAAATTAGGCAATTTCATTAGAATTTATAATTTTTGCCTTCATTTAGAAAAACTATTGGATTATATTTTGTTAGCTGTCATAGAAGTATGGACTACATGTATGATACACTGTTTTCTAAAGACACATCAGGTTATATTTTATATAATTAGAAACTCCTGGTGTGCTATTGTTTAACTCTGCTAAAACTAACACAAAGCAAGAACTGCCATTTTAACTACATTCATCTGCATGCATGCATGAGTTTTTGAAAGAGGGATTTTATATACACATATCTATTTACCTTCAATTTTATTTATTAGAGAATAATTTACTAGAATAGAATTAAAATAGTTTTGAGGAAACTGTAGCTGAAGACTTTCACGGTCTAACAGTATTATCACCAATATTCAAATGCTCTTGTGCTCTCCCATTGCCATGGAAGGAAAAGGACAGCATTTATGTTGTTGGAGTAGCTTGTGTTAGAATTCACAGCTGGTGACAAGCTTCCTGATTCTGTGATTTATCAGCATGTCTGGTGCTCCCAAGATGTTATTCATCTTGCATCATATTAGATGGTTGTCATTTAGACTTCTGATCCTCTACTTCTAATCTTTTCTTCTAGTGTCCTTTGTCAGTTTACAGAGAAGGCTTCTGCAGACATTAAATCATACAAACCCTTTTCAGAAGTGTGCTTTGTAATGAGTTGATTTATCTTTCGAGAAAGACTTTTTTTCTCCCTATCATTAATTTAAAACACTGACTGTTGTATGACTGGTATGAACCTTTATTTTCCATACACAATTCTGGGGGATTTGTGGGACATACAAGGTACGTGTGAATGAGGCATATGAGAGAATAGGAACTGACACCTGTTTCAATGACCCTGACATAGAAGTATGTAATACAAACCGATTTTCAGTGAAGGCAATCAGCATTTGGTGGATGATGAGAAACCCTGTAATGCTTTCTCTGCATACAATTCATGATAAAACAAATATCTATTACCTAGCAGGTATGGTAAATGATTTGGATCTGCCAGACTATCAATCTAGGAATTTATATAGTCACTTGCATGGTAATCTGTGCTGTCCAGTAGTTGTCCATCATCAGGTAAAGCAGTGTTAACCTTAATTGCTCCTCTACAATCAGGAAATTGTTCTTCATAAAACTGGGACTTGGATCAGACAGATGAGCATTATAAAACTGAGCCATAGGTTACAACATCATGGACAGTCAGGCTTGCATATTTGAAAGGCCATTAACTGACGTAGAGCTTTCACTACAGAGCAACAGAAATCACTCTCCTCATTCCCACCAGGCATGACATTTTTACCTGTTGTTTCCAGAGGATAAAATTTACTTTGATATCTGTATGCCTGCGTTGGCATTGCTGGAGAATGGCACGACTAGGAACACATCTCTAAGCCTGGAAGACCATCTCAGGCTTGATGTGTCTGAAATCTACATGGTAGTGCAGATACCTGACTTTCTTCTCCTGGTTGTTCATCCTAGGTATTCCTCCAGTGGATAACACCACATTTCATGTTCAGTGCACATCTTAGTGGCTAAGTAGAAATACAGTAAGAGCCACAGTTAGTTCTAACTTTCTGCAGCTAAATTTGGAGGGGAACCTTTTATATTCAACCATTTTAAAACATACTACTAAGATACACATATTTGGAAAAAAAAAATGAAACAAGTAAAGTCCCTATATAAGATGTTGGAAAGATTAAGGACACCCCAACCCCACATGTTTCTGTATTTACAGTTAAAGAGAAATAATTACAGACAATCCTGAAACATTTAAGAGTGATTGAGAATTTTCAGTTTTACAACACAGAAGGCAGTCTCTTTAAATCATTTCACTTTTCCTGAGATAGCTGAAGATTCTACATGAAAAAAATTGCAAGCTATAGTTAGTGTAAATCTATCTTTTATTCATAAACCACTATGCATTCATCTGCACTCAGTGTTAGTGCAGTCTCATCTTCAGTGTGCAGTTCTGGACCTCTCAATTTAAGATTGTTCAAGTCCTTGAATGCAACCAGAGGAGGGCAGAAAAGCTGGTGAAAGGCTGGAAGGCATGTCCTGTGAATAGTGGCTGAGGAATTTGGGTTTATCTAGTTTAGAGAAAATGATAGTGGGGGAGGAAGAGGAGGGGATCTCATTGCTCCCTACAGCTTCCTGAGGAGGGGAAGCAGAGAAGGAGGTGTTGAACATTTCTCCCTGCTATTCAGTGATGGGACAAGTGGGAACAGTTCAAAGCTGTGTCAGGGGATATTTAGACTGCACATTAGAAGTAGTTTCTTTACCAAGAGGGTGTTCAAACATCTTGGAAGAGGCTTCCTAGAGAGGCGGTTGATGCCCCAAGTCTGTCAATGTTTTCAGAGGCATTTGAACAGCAACATAGTCTAACTTGGTCAGCCCTGAACTGATCGGGCAGTTGGATGTTTGTTGTAGGTCTGTTTCGACAGAACTGTTTCTATTCTATTCTATTCTATTCTATTCTATTCTATTCTATTCTATTCTATTCTATTCTATTCTATTCTATTCTATGTAATATGTCAGTATATTCCTGTATCTATCTACCTAGAGAAAGTATATACTAAGCTTTCGCTTAAGAGGTAGATTTTAAAATCATCATCATCATCATCATCATCATCATCATCATCATCATCCTGATGAGGTGTTGGATCAGTAACGTGTGAAAGGAGATGTTGTAAATAAATGTAATGTTGCAAAATTAGTGTTGTGAGAATGCCTACAAGTAATACTTCTCCCAGTAAAGGGGCACTAGTAACACTTCTTATATATTGAATGAAATAGTGAAGGCTGCTGGAACAAATAAGTTTTAAAGGGTGTAGATATAGACAAAATTTCAATCTAGTCTATAAACGGAAAAAGCTCTGAGAGACAATTTAGGAATGGATATTCATAAAAATACTTGGTTCTGCTTCTGCTCTGATCCTTATAGGTTTTATAAGCACGCTCTGCTGATTTTTCATAGTTACCATGGCATATAGTCACATCAATGAGAAAACAGTCAAACCCTTCCCTCAAATTTAAAGTCTTTACACTACTACCTATTTTCATTTTTCTACATCTCCCTCTTGGCTTTTTTCTTGTACCTTGAGTTCTCTTCCTGATCGTGAGATTAAACTGAAATTAAAGTTTACCTAATTAATGTCAGTTACTATATATACATCCATTTCAATCAAAATTAAATTATAATCAAAACTTTGTCAAATAGTAAACTTCGTGTCATCTTTCCAAACTTACCATCTGTTTTCAAATTACATTTGTCATTAGCTTATCAATCAAAATGTGATTGATCACAAATAAATCACAGCAAACACAGTGATTGTATATTTCAGGGTAATTCATGAGGTCCTACATTATAGCATATCCACAATGTGATGTATTTCCTTCTGCATCCTTGTACATCCTATTTACCTTTCTGAAGCACCAGATTAAAGTCCATACTATCCTTATTAAAAGAAGCTACAGGGAAATATGAAAAGGTTATGGAAACATGTAACAAAAATTCCAAACAGACTATCTGGAAATCCTTTTTACCACTTCATTTTAATCAAGTCTCCTGTAAGCAAACCTCATCAGATTGAGAACTGTATTGTTTTGAAGGTTTGAATAATTTACAAAAGCTGTTTATTACAGCAGAAATTCACAGGGAAACCAATTTTTTGTAAAGACAACATGTCAAGATATCTTTGTATTCTTTATATTTGAAATTTTGACAATAGTAAAGAAAAGGGGGGAATTGTGACTCTTCAGTGAGGGTAACAGCAATGATGCATGATTACCAGAGACAGAGTTAAATGGTGTATTTTGGTCTTCACTAATGAAATTGCAGCAGTGCAACATTCAGTGCAGGCAAATTTCTTGAAGGCAGAGCAAATCACATGCATAGTCATCCCTGAATTAAGTATATTATGATACTGGTCAAACCACAACATAAGGGAATCTTCTGTTTATTGATGAAAAAATAAAGCTTTTGGAGTAATCAATGTGTAATATTGATTCAATTTTCTACCTAATATATTTAAAAGCAATATCTAGACTCTAAAATAATGGAAAATCCCAGAGTAAAGAAAAGGCAAGTTTGTCACCAGTTTCATCCACTGGGAATAAACAACATTTAGATTCCTTGAAAAGACTTCTTATTTAATTTTTCTCCCAGTGCCAGATAGTGACATTGTTGGGCCCCTATGAGTGAAAAATAAATCCAAACCTCATTGACAAATGCCTACATTTCAGACTGTCTTAAAATTGCTGCTTTTTTAGGTTTATTTATACATGCCAAATACGTATCTATAATAGGTACCAAAATGAAATACAAGAGTTTTTAAATGGAAAGTCTGTCTTCTAAATATTCATTAATCATCCAGCATTTGATAAGAATTACAGAAAAAGCAAAGTGTCTATTTAAAAAAATCTTTTTATTTTTCATACTCTTCCATGAATTTCCTCTTGCCATATCTGAAGAAAAAACCTCCAAGGAACTGTGAGAAAAAAAAAACGAGACAGCTATTTTAACTTTTTTTATGACATGTTTATATTATTTTACATTTTCACAGGATGACTTTAGCTAGATAAATGCAAAGTATGCCTGTATAACTACATTGGAAGCTAAATGTTTGATGTTTTACTGAATAGGCAAACAAGAAGAAAATAATAAAAAATTATATAGTAAATACCCAAATATAGAGGTACTGTATATTTAATTTGCCTAATTGCACCCCATTTCATAGCTTTGGTCTTCCTAGTACTCTTACTTCCAATTACCATCCAATTACTTTCCACAGCACAAACACTAACCTCTCCATTCTTCCAATAATCTACTAAATCTTATAAAATCTAGGTCTATTATTTCTAATAATAGAGACTCCCAGATTCCTAGAGTTTCAGCAACTGGACTGGAGGAAGCCTGGGCCTGTAGCAGCTTTCACAGGAGTTGCCTAAGCAATAGATAAGGTGGTCTAGGAAATGTAAATTCCAAACATCAGCAAAGAGCTCATTGATGGAGAGGAAATATCAAACACAGACATTTTTCTAAAATGGTATCTTGTTTCAAGAATTGACCATTTTATTCTTGAGAGTAATTCCTTTTCCCCTTTATCGGTGACCCTTTTATCTCTGACCCAGCAACTTTTGAACCCTTCTGTTGAAATTCTTAATATTTTCTGAAACCGTGTTTCATGGATAGATGAAAATGGTGCTAACAATAGAGAAGAAACATGGGATGTTTAGAGGGGTCTCCATGCTTTGCTTTTTTAAAATTTATTCCTCCAGGACATGGTTCTGTGGTAATATAGGAATTTATATATAGTTTCAAAAACAGTTAATATAATTACATTATACAGTTGCAAAAACTAGCTCTGTACCCCAAATGATTATCCTAGTTTCAGTACAACCCTCCTTTTAGCCTTGATAGATACTGATTCCTTACATAATATAGAAGAACTTTAACAGTAATTTGAATCTGAAACTAGAGGCAAGAATTGCATCGAATAGGGGAGGACGAGTAGGCTAATCAAACAAATTGCTTTGGTCTTCTCGTGTCATTGAGACAGATACATTCTGAACAGAAGTTATTATTTTTACTACTTTCCAACAGAAAAATTTTGTATTGAGTATCTCTCTATATTTGTGAACTGCCCTGGATAGTTAACAATTCCAGGAATCAGGTGAAATGATTTCTGTGCTACACACTACATATCACTTATTCTCTGCAGAATAACATGGTTTCCTGAACAGCATAATTTCAGTTGTGATAAACGTCATAAAAACAGGAATAAAACTTGGAAATACAGTGCCACAGATTCCTGTAAAGAAAGATAATAAAAAAATGTGGATATAAGACTGAGTTGTTATAAATTCAAAAGGCTTCTTTTTGTTCCTGAGACTCAAAGTTCATTTTGAAAAATTGTCGTTTTTTCATCCCATAGCAAGGATATGTAATTCCACAGTTAGGATATGGACATGCTTACTTGACTTTATAGACTCAGTTGGTATGGAATGGATTATCTATTTCCTAATTTTCAAATCAACTAGTTCTGATTATAGCACAACTGTAAAAGTCTGTCTCTGGTCTCTATGAGTTGCATAACTCATTCAGATCATTTATTTGATGAAAAAATATACCTTTAGAAACCTTCAGCCTAAGAGTGTGAATATTACATAGCTATCATGTTGATAACTAAACACAAACACTGATTTTGGATCCATTTTACAATCACTGTATCAATAACAAAAATATTTCCCTAGTCATATATGCTAAACATGGAACTCATAAGCAAGATCACTTATTCTCTGTTTAGTCTAGTATCCTATGTGATTTTTTTTTTTTCCTTAGGTAAAACTGAATGGCAAAAGTAACTTAAATGGCTCTAAACATTCTTAACCAGTGGTTTAATGTTTTCCAACATGCTGAGCTACTACCAGATTCTGACTATTTCTATTTAATGAGTACTCAGCATGTATGAAAATGATATTACTCCTTAAGTGTCTGAATAAGGATGTAAGAGACTAATTCTGACACTTTCTAAAAAAGAAATGTTAGCTGTTTTGTTTAGTTCAACATTTTAATTTAGAGAAATTCCTTTTAGGCGAAAATTTTAGAAAGAAGCTTCTAAAAAGTTTATTGATTGTTATGAAGTTAAATACTTTGAGCTTTATTCAACACGTATGTTTGACACTCAGAGAAGTAGAATGAGAGGCACAGAGCCAATCAAGGCAGGATTCAGTCATGAAAATTGCACATGAAACAACAAAATTTTTAATATTAGGAAAAATGTTATTCATTAAATATCATCAAAAATGTAGATTCTTGTTTTGTTGCATTATGGGAATAAATGTAAATAAATTGAAATAAGTTTAACTGTGTTTTGCTCATATATACAATTATATGAAAAAAACCACTTGCAACCAGTTAGAAGCAATATTTCTTTAAGTGCTTCTTTTAGAGTAAGCAAAGGGAAAGTACACAAAATCTACTCACTTTGATTTTAATGTCCAGTAGTACTTAAGAGAATTTCTTATAATAGCCCTAAACAACTACTTACTAATACCTTGTAGATTGAATTTAGGTTGAACTTCAGCAATTAACAAAGTTTCCATCATCTGTTTCATAAGCTTATAGGGAAACTGGAACATTGTAAAAGTAAAAATTACTTTACTTAATCAAAATGCAACAGTAGTCAATTCTCTTTTCATGTGGCAGCTGCATCTATGGGAGATAAGACTGACAGTATTTGAGGATATTGTTGACTTAATAAAGGTGGATGAAAACAAGAACTGTCGGCACAATGATAATTAGAATCAACAGAGAGAAACATTTTGGAGAGGTTTGAAAAATTATATATGTCCAGCAAAAAGAAAAACGTGGCATCTTTTAACATTTTTATCTCCATTATGTATACTCTAGCTTTGCTTCCTTACTCTACTCTGTTCTTATTCTATCCCCTACACTGATTTCTTTTCTTTCTTGTACCCATTCAATATTTTCTTTCTTAAATTTTCTTCTCCTGCATTTGCTGTCAGACTTGCATCCTCAAAGTTCTTTCCTCTCGCCCAATGTCGATACAAACTTTACTGCACTGCAGTCATGGATTTTAATTACCTCCCCTGCTCTCCTGTAAGCTGGTGTCCAAAGATGACTGGCACTAAAACTGAAGGTCTTAATTTGAGGAGGGCCGCCTTGCAAAACAGAAACACTTTGCTTTGTTAGAAACTTACTGTTCATGCTGTGAATTCCCTGGGCTAATTTGGCTTCAAGAAATGAACTTTAGCTCAACACGATGAGAAACTTCTACTACCTAAATTCGGTTGAATTTCACACCATGAGCACAAAAAATAATATTTGCTCCTATCTGTTAGAAACTGAGTAAAAAATAAACCCTGGAAATTGAAATAGAACAAAAGATAAAATAATACTTTTTCAGCATCTAGGTATGTAAACTTCTCACAGATTTTATGACTTGAGAATTCATTTGAGACTCCTGAGGAGAGTTTTTTACCAATATACTACCTTTGTGCTTTGTTGTTATCTTTGGTGTGTAAGTCATTCATTTGGAGAGAAAAACAACAGAAATTTGTAGTTATAAATTAACAATTAGCAAGTTAAATATGTGGGATATTTACTTCCTGTGTAGGATGAGATAAGGACCTTCATATTTCACCAAATAAAAGTGGCTGATGAGCAGTTCATTAAATCCTCAGAGCCTTAGTTTAGGATTAGAGTAGTCACAAATCTAATTCAGTAAATTGTTTACCATGCAACAGGTCCAAATTACTCAGAAGAAAATATGTATCAGAAAAAGATGCAATTAGGAAGGAACACACTTTCAAGGAAAACATCCTGATTGTGTTAGTTAAAAGTTAGTTCATACTTTAAAGCTTTAAGAATTAATATTCATTAAAAAAGTTTGGGATTCTTTTGGTTTTACTTCTAAAAGTCTTGAATCAAAATATCACATAGGATTATTTTTCTTCTCCCTGTTATGAATGACTGATATTCTGAATGGATGATATTTTAGAGGGTTTCCACAATTTCCTTTATAGAATTGCTTAGGTTAGAAAAGGTGTTTAAATCCTTTGAGCCCAACAATTTACTAGCCATCTTCACTAAACCATGTTCCCTGTGTTCCAAGTTCTACAACAGTAGTAAATGCCTCCAAGTATGGGGACTACACAACTTCCCTGGGCAGTCTTTTACAATGCTTGACAACACTTCTGTTGAAGAAATATTTCCCAGTATCCAAACTAAATCCAGAGCAACCTGAGGCCATTTCCTCTTCTCCTATGTCTTATTGCTTGGGAGAAGAGACTGGCACCCACCTTGTTGCAACATCATTTCAAAAAGTTATGAGTAAAAAACTTTAGCTAGAGATAAAGCACTTGGCATGGAGAAGTTTTATTCTACCAAATCTACCTGAAGAGTTACTGGACGATTAAAAAAATGTAACCAAAATAATTCTGCTATATTATTTCTTATTCTTTTTTTTTTTTTTTTAAATAACTACTATGAAATGCCTGTGATAGGAATATTTGAACAAAAAGAGTTTCTTTCTTTTTGTGGTTTTTGTGTTCATTGTTATCTTCTGAAGATATCACAATCATTGCTGCTTCTTACTAATTAAAAATCTAGCTTTCACTTACTGCATATACAATGTTTGCTTTATTTTAAACATTTATAAAAATGCATCCTTTAAGGAGTCAGATCGGTTCTGAGTTTTTTGGTAAAACAAACAAACAAAATTACCCCCTTAAAAGGCCTTTTAGGAATAAAACAGAAAAATCTATTAATAAATTAAAGAACAAAAACATGTACAGTATTACTGGACAAAGCTGAGATGATTATGAATAACAACGTAATTACTGCTTCTTGGCAACCAGAATTTGTCTTATGCACTGAGGAAAGGTGGTTGAAACCATTTGGTATTGGTCTATTTTTTCTCAAAAGAAAGTTGTGCTCTCTGAGTTATTCTAAATGGAAAAAAACCCCAAACCCAGCTTTTGTTCCTATTTATACTATATAAGTAGAGGAACACACCTTTTTTGCAAGAGAGCTCCAAAAGAGCTTTACCTATTCTGGAGAACAATCCATCACTGTGCTCCTCACTTTCTTGCCAGGAAATGAAAATCTGTACTAGAATGGTACTATTCTGCAAAAAAATAATTCTTTGTGGGATCCCAAGGCATGGAGAAATCCCTGTGTCTGTCCTGATACTGACATAAGTACATTTATAGCTGGGTCACTTCCATTCCCATGGTACAGCTGTGTAATGATATAATGGACCCTTTGAATACCTGGGTTTTTATGCTATAGAAGTCTCTTTCATATAGCCTTGATTTTCTGACAGACGACTTAAAAAGTTTGAGCCACTGCTGTTCTCATTTTCAAATTGACACTTCACTAAATCCAGTCATCCCATCCCACACAGCAGGTTAACAACATAACTTTACTAAATTAGCTATGATTAAAGAGGAGAAATTTTTATAAGTATGACATATTCAAAACATGGGTTGCATTCCTCTAGGGCAAATATATGCCTGGTTTCCCCAACGAGATCCCAAGGACTGCATTTCATGTTAGCTGAAAAATCCATTTCAGAGGATTGTTTTGTTTTTAAGTTGCATGTGGTCTGATTTGTGGTCATTGGAAGGAACATGAATATATTTTAAACTCACTCCCTCATAGGGAAAACACCTATTAGCCTTTTTTTGAAAGGAGCATTTTGCATCTTTCTGGAGCACTTTTGGTCATATTGAAAGAAGGATGTATCTTTTTCTCCCTCAATTTAATGTTGATTTTTTTTCAAAACTAGAAGCACTTGCCATTTACAATTCTATTTTGTTGCATCCAAAATAAACTCCTTCCATAGACTATTCAGTTCTATCATCTTTGAATGCCAAAATGTGATACACTGAGTACCTGTATATCCAGCACCAATAAAAGCAATGCTTACAAACATAAAAACATCCAAAGACTATATCCCACGAATGTTTTTCTGGTCCTAAATTCATTATCTGTAAAATTCCTCTTAGTTATTTAACTCTTTCGTGTCGAAATGAAAGACTACACTTGCAAAAATCATGGGATAGTCTTTGTTTGGTTGTCGTATCACTGTCACATTTGTAGTTGCATGACATGACCTTATAATAGCTTTAGACACAGGTCTAATTAAAACATTTATTCCTATTCTTTAAATAACATACTGAATATTTCATTATTTAATACACAATGTTGATTTTCTGTGGAACAGTACATAATATTGCTATTTGATCAGACATTTCTCTAGGGATTCTATAGAATGTACCTTATTAACTTTTTAAGTGGTATATTCTTTCACAAATTATCAAGGCACATCAGTTCTGGTACTAATGGTCATTATGGCACTTCATGCATTTCACTTGTCTCATGGTGAAAGCCTTTATGCATTTTCATAAGCTAACCTAGAACAAAGCTTGAAGACTGAGTCCAAGTCCCCTTGTTAAGGAGTTTCTTCAAAGACTGGTGCAAATGCGCACAGTGTCATCCTTTCAAAGATTTATGTCAAGGATTTCCTGAAGTTCAAGAATGAGCTGTATGGCTGAAAGATGTAAAGTTTAATGAAGGAGTGTGTATTGCAAGTAAGAGCATCAAGTATGAGAGTTTAGAGGACAGTGCTTCTTGATAAATGTATTTTCATCTGTCACAGTAAAAGGCAAAAGAGGTTAATGCTTTTCACTTTGCTAACAGGTTTTCTTTATTAAGTGTATGACCTAAGTTAGATGTATGTGAAAATCTAGACAAGTATATTTGGAATATTTTAACGTGTCGATTTTAGTTGCTTGATTTTTTTCATCCTTTTTTACTTTAAATATGGTCTTCTGATTTAGGAAATTATATAGGGATTCATCACATACATAAGAACAACCCAGACCTCAAATTTTGTTGGTGCTTAGCCAAAAAGGAATTAATTCTGAGGTGGTAAAATGTATGTCTTTTCAATTACTGCCAGTGTAACATGGTTTTAGGATGCAGGAAGACATGACTCAACAATCCTTATATTTTGCTTTGACGATCACAAAGCTTTTGAGCATTCTTGAATTTCTTTACAGGGTTGGCAATCAGCTCACAAGAGCTTATGACACAGTTAAAGCACTGAATTTTTTTTTTTTTTTTTTTTTTGCTAGGAAAACTTAGTATTTCTTTCCAGCTTGGAGGAGTCTCCATCTTGCTAATTTTGCTGCACAAGGCAGACACTGAGCAGACCTTTTTTCTTATTGTTCTATCATTTACTGTAATTGCCTAACATCTGACTTTGGCTATCATTTTTACATCTTCCATTATATTCTGTTTTGAGAGAGAATCTCTAACAACTCTATTGCATTCAAAGTTATTGCCATATTATATTGGAAATCAAACCTTACTTCCTACTATTAATTCCTAAAATTTGACTCAGTATATCTTAAACCTGAAAGAACAATCTGGTTCTCCATGCGAAAAAAAAAATCAAATGTTGCATAAAAAACCTGCAAGCTGCTAGGCATCAAAAAATGATTGTCTTTTGATCAATATTCATAGTCACTAATACTGAAAGGTTTAAAACTGACTCACCACACAGTATATTTTAGAGTTAATAAGTACAGTTATCACTATTATACTTTTGGAGAAGAATTTCAAGGGCTGTTAGGCCCTTTACCTTCTGTCTCAAAACTAATAAAAGTATGGATTTTTGAAAAGTAGTGTTGTTCCTACATATAGTTCAGTCATTTTTACATAGTGTTTTTTAGAGAAAAAGTTTCATTCTGTATACAGAAAAAAAGATGAAACAAGTACAAAGCAAGAAGAAGGCCACAGTTGAGGAAAAGAGAGAGAAGAAATAATAAGGAAGAAGAAGGGAACTATCACTTCTGGGTTTTTTTCTCCCACATTTCATGTAGAAAGGATGTGAATATGTTTAGTTTACTTTTTAAAGTGAAGCTGAACAAAAGAATTTAGAGTATTAGGCCTGTAATTCTTAATCATATTAATCTGTTTTACTGTCATGTTTTAAATGTTCATCCTTTTGACTGATTTATGTTTGAAATATTACTTTAGGTCTATCTAAAACATTAAAGGTACATTTATAAAGTCATTTCAATGCCTCCATTCAGGTTTTGTTGTTTGGATTCTTTTCTCCTTAACTATCCATGCTTTCTTGTAATTTTCATGCCACATGTTTTCCTGACATTGCCTATTTTTAGGGAAGTTAGAGACAAAAAAATTGAGCTTCACCCCCAATTTATTATATTAACATAGAAGTTAAACAATCCAAACTTAAGTTAGAATGATTTTTTTTTTAATGTAAACCCTACTTATTTTCTGTGTTTTTAATAATATAACAACTCAAACTGTTTATAGAATTTCACAGAATCACAGAATCAATAAGATGGGAATGAACCACTGGACGTTGTCTAGTCCAGCTTCCCTGCTCGAGCAGGGCCCCCTGGAGCACATTACTCGGGATCACATAATAGGGAAGATACTTTTCCATTATGACAACTCACTGAAAAAAACCCCAAAATAATTGCCTGAAACAAGACTTTGGTGAGCTTTAAAAAAAAGTTATTTGTTGCAACACAGAGCAAAATTTGACATTTGATGTGTCAAAGTTAATGCTGTGAATTCCCAAGAGACAGAGTGTTGAGCAGGTAAACAAAAATGTTTTGCTAATCTGATTGGCACCTCTCAGCTATTTCTCTAGGGATATCATCAGCATAATTTACCAATAGGATACATAATTTCAGGATGATATTTATTCTCTTTTGAAAGCTGTAATTATTGAATCAACTAACAGCTTTTTTTTTCTCATGGAAACCTGAGTAGATTCGTTATTTAAAAACTCAAGCATTAGCTCAAAATAAGACACTATTGAAACCCAGAATAATTTTGATGAAGTCTGTTGATGGATGTTGACATAATCATCAAGAGTCATTTAATTAAATAGAAAACTGAAATCAATACATTGAAACTTGCCAGAAGCTAAATAAATTACATGAGAAGTCCTTTACTAAATTAATGTTTAAAAATAACAAAGTATATTTTGAGGTAGAAATAAAGATCTCTCATTCACCCTGATTGAGTAGATTTATAATTCTTTTCTATTCTATAAGTAGCTAATAGTGTGATAACATTCATAAGATTTGTATTGTACAGAAAATAGTGCATATGATTTAAATAGTAATGAAAATATGTAATAACTACATACTAAACTGTATACAGGATTAAGTTAAGAATAGAACTTGATCTTATCTTTTTCATTATAATCATGTGCAACTGGAAGCATGAATCTGTCAAGCTATAGTCTCTAAAGCAGCCATGACTATAGCCATACTCTTCATAGGTCATTGTCTTTAGAGCCCATGAAAGATGTGGGCACTGACCTATGTGCCAGTCCATCAGCACTCTGAATTCACCATTATGATAAATGCTTTGTGGATTATACGGTTATGTGTGCATGTGCATATGCTTTCAGTAAAGGAGACAGTACTAAGTAAACTGCTGGCACAATTTCAAAATGGAAAAAGAAAAAGGACGTCTTCTTGCTATTAAAATATCTAAAACCTCTAACCTCACATGTAACATTTTGAATACAGAGTTTGGCTTGAATAAGTAAAAAGTTTCATATTTTGTTTTAAAAAAGTATTGTATAGTGTGTTACCTCCCAGTGGATCTCATTTTCCTATGAACCTTAAGGTTTGGAGTCTATGGATACCTAAACATCTGCTATTTCTTAATGCTCTTCTGTTCATACTTGATGGAAATTATATCAATAGGGAACATTTGAAGGACCCATACTCCAAATTCAAGCATTATGAAGAAATTCTGCTGCTTCTGATGACCTGCCACACAGTTCTGTTCTGCTGAAATACCTATATTGTGCCACAAACAAGAAAGATTCTTTGAGATATTACAGGCAGCTTCATAATGTAGCAGTTTATTGAGACTAGATTAAGGGGACCTCACACACATATATCAATAATTTGAAATTGTTTAGAGTTATAAAAGAGAAAAAAAAAGGATTAGAATACAAGCTAGAACTGAACAATTTTTGCCACTCAGTATCCAGCATATCTTCTTAGTGTCATATCTTACCTTTTTCTTCTTCTAATTTCTATTTTGCATTCTGACATTCCTTATGTTAGCAAATTGAACTTTCCTCTAAATTACAGTGTGTGTATGGCCTCTCATTCAGTAGAGAACTGTCCAAAATTAATATAGATGATAGTATTTAACCAAAAGAAATACCCAGGATCTGTTTACAAAAAAAACCAAAACAAACAAACAAACAAAAAAACCACACAAACAAAACCAACCAAACAAAAAAACCACCAAAACAATTAGGAGTACTAATTGCTTTTGTAAGTAGCAGCAAAAAAATGAAAACAAAGTGGTTATGATTCTATTTGTGCTTTCAAATCTCACTGTGTTAAGATGTCTTTCACAGTGTTTTGATGAGTCCACTCAATATAAGTTTTACAAAATGAGTCATCAAATGAAAATACTTGTCACTACAAGATTAAAATGCTTTGCATTAGATTCCCCTTCTGTTTGCTTTAAAGGCTTTTGGAGTACACTTGCTCTTCCTTTAAGTTCCAAATATATTAGTCGTGGGACATCACTTAGCATATTTATTTTACTATAGTGTGTCAAGAAGGGTAAAAGACTCAGAGGAAAAAAAGGAAGCAACTTTAAGGTTGAAATTATAAAGAAATAGAATAATTATTATTAAATGGATTAATAGTAGAATAGTAGAATAATAAATACTAAAACATAATACTATCTTTTAGTCTCCTCAATGCCTATGTTTCACATTCAGGTATTGATTGCCGTATCAAAATATTTTCACTAGCACCATAATACAGGCAGGCACTTTTATGCAATACATGTGACATAGAAGACATTAAAAACAATTTTTAAAAATTAATACAGCATGTCTTTTCTATGAAAAGCCTTCCAGTTTTATTTTCCTTTAATTCCAATTCTGTTGCCTGAATTATCTGAAGGATTAGTGTTTGGGAGGAAAAACGTCAAAAAAATCCTCTAAAAACAGAAGGACAGGAGTCAATTCAAGATAATTTTTGTCCAAAACAGATTGTTTTTTACTAGTCACTGGCATTAGTGAGTTGGTGAATCCTTCACAAGTATAAAAATGGATTGAATTTATGGTAGTTATTTGGAGGTTTTATAAAATACAAGGTTGTCCGATGAGGATTGTTGTCTGATTTGCTAAAAACAAAATTTTAATGAGTTCACAGTTATTGACAAGGTTCACATAATGTTAGGGGAGGAATGACTTTCCACAACCTGTCAGAGAGAAACAGTTATAGAGACATTGCCACAGAGGCAGCAGCAACTACTAAATCAAAGAATAAGGTCAAGATTGATTCCTGAAAACATTAAAAAAGAATTTTTTTTTCAATGACAAAGAGAGTGACTCCAGTATATCATTCAGAGTAGGGACTAAATTAAAAAAAAAAACAAAAAAAACCAACAAACAAACAAACAAAAAAAAAAACCAAACCAAACCAAAACAAAAAAACAAAACAAAAACAACACTTTGTTCTTAAGGTGCTGTCCTGCAAAAATGCACCATAAGGACATTAAAAGTGAAGTTTTGGCCAAAGTGAGGAGTGCCTATATACAAAATCTATTAGAGAAGCTGGTGGGGCTCTTTAGAAGGCTCTTGTTTGGTAGAGTAATAAAAGTATGAAAAGCATTAGTTTTCAACAACTTCCTCTGTTTTCAAAGAGAAAGGTAATAGATGTAAAAACCTGTAGCTAAATAGTGGTGGAACTCTCTTTAATAAGAAGTATTAGCTCCATGGTAATCACTGAGCATTTTGAATATACTGATTATTTTTGACCAATATTGGTTCATATTTGAACTAATGTATCTTAACTGGAAAAATAAAAGTTATTCCAGGAAAAATTCCAAACTGTGTATCATGGATAATTTCCCTGGATAGAAGAAAATTATTTCAGAACTATCTATGAGCAGAAATTGTTAAGTAAATACCTTGTAT
Source organism: Orthonyx spaldingii (assembly GCA_013397795.1). Lineage (NCBI taxonomy): Eukaryota > Metazoa > Chordata > Aves > Passeriformes > Orthonychidae > Orthonyx > Orthonyx spaldingii. The sequence goes on from VZTJ01004890.1 coordinate 358,281, forward strand.
GACGTCTATTAGTTGGTCTTTCAGGAGCTCTTTCTCTTTTAAGTTCAGTCCATAAAATTATTGTAGCTGGAATCCAGGTAATTTGAAAACTCAATTGTTATAATACTTTTACATTTGCATATTTATGTTATAGAAACAGTTTCTGTTTCAATAGATATCTTCCATTGTCTACACATGACACAATAAGGTACATGAATAAAAGTTCAAAGTTTCCAATACCATTGGGAGTAAAATCTTATCATAATCACTATATGTCCTTGGAACAAAGATAATATAGTATGTTTTACAGCACAGTATATGGAATTGGATTTAAGATAGAGATAATTGAATTAGTTCAGCAACAATACATTCTCTATCACTTTTCAGAAGACCTCAGGACTATATCAGAGGCAGAAGCAGTTTCTGTGGTATAAGTGTCTGAGCAACTGACAGCCCTTTCTCCTAGTTTACTTCAGTTTTTTGGATTATTCATAATATTTTCACTATCTCTAGGATTTGGAAAAAACTCATCTATAAGAAAATAGTAGGATTGTAATCCATCTATGTTTTTTCTAAAAAAAACCCTGGAGCTATTGATTCCCTTCTTTAAATATTTGTCTTGGTACTCTTTAGATATTTTAAGAATACACTGAATGAAAACTACCCCAGAGAACGGCTTTCCTTGTAAATATAAATACCTGTATGTTATAACAATTACGTGTACGCCTGTAGTGAATATGGAGGAGCTTTTAAATTTAAGTACTTTTTGTGATTTTGCCACTATCAAGTTCTTTGTATACTACAATCTACCTGCCTCCAGCAAAGAACAGAAGAGGAGATGCTTTCCAACACATATTAGTTTCCTCCATGTCTCCCTGGGAAATAAACAGGTCCAGTTGTTGATATGTAGACACCTAGACCTGGCAAATTATTAAAGAGGAAAAGGAGAGAAGTGTAAAAGTGCTAATTATAAAAGCCTACAAGCACATAGGGGAAAAAAATAAATTAAAAAAAAAAAAAAAGAACCTGATTAAAAGCTCACAACATTGGCACAAGATCTAGGAAAAGTATCTGAACAAGTTCAATTAACTATTACACTGCATCTACTTTTGGTAAGATGCTCAAGCTATCAGGCTGGCATTCATTTAAAAATAAAATTCCTAGCTGTTGAAAGAAAGCGCATATTTATCATATTTAATCACAGGTCTTCAGTTTCAGCTGAAGGAAATGTTCATTAGCCATTTTATCCAGGTAGAATGATAAAGGTTTTTTAATATCTGAATATTCAGAAAGGTTTTCTTAGAAATAAAAATAGTGAGTTTACCATCAGACAAAAAGATTTGGATGTAGCACCTAGCTGAGAAGGCAAGTAGGAAAACTTGTACAGAGCCATATAACCAGATTATAACACTCATTACATCAAAGGACAACATTGGAATATATGGAGAAACATACTCAACAGCTTTTTAGAGCTTTTCAATCACCATGAAAAAATTTATTTTGTTTTTATTTGATAGTTTAACTTGAAGGGAAAATACATTGAAAGCATGATTAGAAGGAATGCAAATAGGTGTTTTTGTTATAAAGATGCCTTATTTTTTTTCTTACTTAATATTTAATGTACTTGGATGCATCTGCATGGGGGCAAGAAAGCTGGTGAAAGGATTGGAAAGAATATTCTGTGGGGAGTGGCTAGGGATTTTGGGTTTGTCTGGTCCAGAGAAAAGGATACTGGGGGACAACCTCATTGCTCTTCACAGCTTCCTGAGGAGGAGAAGGAGAGAGGGAGGTGCTGAGCTCTTCTCCTTGGTATCCAGTGATAGGACACATGGAAGTGATTAGGAAGCATTTCTTTACAAGAGAGTGGTTCAATACTGGAACAGACTTCCTAGAGAGATGATTAATGCCCTAAAACTGTCAGTGTTTAAGAGGTATTTGGATAATGCCCTTAAAAATACATTTGTCTTTTGGTCAACCCTGAACTGGTCAGGCAGCTGGATGATATGATCATTGTAGGTCCTTTCCAATGGAATTATTCTATTCTATTCTATTCTATTCTATTCTATTCTATTCTATTCTATTCTATTCTATTCTATTCTATTCTATTCTATTTTTGAAAATATTGAAAAGAAAACCCCCAAAATGAAGCACCACCAGTTTAGCAATAATCACATATGGAATCCCTGAAGTGAACAAGTTTTAAATTATGCTGATATTACTTGTGTCAGTTTGATGTATGAGAAAGAAATGCATAGAAATCTCAAACTTAATATGTCCTGACAGCTAGATATGTGTCAGGGAGCAGCAGAAACAGGGTTTTTTTTCAAGAGGGAAGGCAGCTTAGGATCCAGGGTATAATCCATTGTTTAAAATTAACAACAAAATCTTTCTTCCAAGATGAAACAATTGAGCTACCTCCTGGAATTTAGTGCAAAATATCAGAGATTTTTTTTTTTTCTTCAGCATCTGCAGAAATTTGGAACAGATAAAACGTTTCTAGACATATTCCTGACATGCTGAGTGAGATATTTTAATCAGCCTATACTGCAAAGTATTTTTGGGGTAAAAAAAGCCTTGGTCATTATAATCCTTTGTTTTCTCAGTTAGGCGGTTTTAAAACCACTAACAGATTGTAATTCAAATTTTGAAACTTACCAACTCTTAGGCACGCTACATCATGTTCGAGGTTTTTTTTTGTTTGGGGCAGGTGTTTATTTGGGTTTTTTTGTTTGTTTGTTTATTTTGTTTACTTGTTTGGGGTTTTTGGTTGATTTGGGGGGTTGTTTGTTTGTTTGTTTGTTTTTGGTTATTTTATTTTGTTTTTGTTTGGGTTTTTGTGTTTTGGTTTTTTATTGGTTTTTTTCATACAGATACATGAAACCATGAGACCTAATTCTTGTAGAAAGAAATGGATGGGCTTTTTTAAACCTAAAAAGATACCCAAAGGAGTGTCCTGAATTATAGAAAATTTGCCCATCCATAGAAACTATCAAGTTGCTGATGAGTTTTCATCCCCCTGCTGAGATAAAAGTGATTTTTTCTTTATATAACACCTCAGCTACAGAGAGACTGAACCCATTCTCTCAGGAATCTTTTCTTGGAAACAGTTGCAATATAGGAATTTCTAAACTTATCTCTAGTACCCTACGAGCAGCAGTGGTGTCTGGTGCAACACCTGTTGTAAGGGGAGAAGTTTCTGTCTAGCTCCTTGGCCACACACTCCTTGGCCACACACTCCTTGGATAGCTAAATTTTAATGGCTGCATTCTGTTCTCACCACTTAAAACATTCATAAGGCTTGTGCTTTGTTACCCTGACATCTGGCATCATTGTCTGAACTACCACATAGTAATAACAAATTGCCATATACTCCAAAGTGCTGCCTATTTTTGAAGCAAATGTGCAAATTGTCTTGACGGTTCAGAGCAAGTAAGACTAATGCTCTCTGGAAGGTTTTTTTTTATTATTATTTTTTTCTGTCTAGAAAATCCAAAGACAAATCTAATAGGAGTTCTCACACCTGCATCAGCTGACTTCAGGAACTGAAGTGTGGACTTCAGACATAATCTATCCTTTGCCACATATTTTAGTCTCCCAATTCTCATGCATCAAAATCTCTTGTTAACCAGGTACAACCCAGAACCCTCACATCTTTTTTTATTTATTTATTTATTTACTGATAGTCACCACAGAAAATGCTTTCTCCTATTTAATTCTATTGATACACAGTCAGCTGGATATGGAGGTTTCAGATTAATTGATGGGCTTCACAATCCTGATGTGACTAGGACAGGGACTCCTTCTTAATACAGCAATTACTTCATGGCCAAGTAACTTGTCTGTGAAAACATTTTTACCAGAAAGCTATTAAGTCAAAACTTTTTCTGAAATCATTTTATGCTTCACTGGCTATGGTTCAGTCTAGACATAATCAAACCAACTTTAAATGAATTCTCTCAGGCATAGACAGCAGTCTAATTTCATGAGCAGAGCAAGTTGCACAACCCACTAGAGAAATACAAATGCCTCTGCTGAAATACATGTTACCATCTCTAGACTAAACCTACTAACTGAACTAAGCAGTTAAATACCACTCATTCATCTGGAAATGGAGAGAAGCTGATATCACTGTCAGTGTTCCAGATCAGAAAAATAAAATTAATTGCTCATGGGTTGAGGGTTGTCATGCCAAATATGAATTTTGATTAGGTTCTCTAAACTGCATGAGAATTACTGTAGTTTAAACTCCTGCTGAGGAAGCTTAGAAATTACATGAGACATAGTGAGCTTTTTTTAAAAAGATTGGAATTAGTCGTCCAGTATCACTCTGACTGATCAATGTAATGAAGTACAGATTGTGTAGCTAAGGATCCATATCTTACTGGTTGAAAATACATTTTTTTCCTCTTGCAAACTTTAACCCTGCAGTCTAATGCTTTTGCTTCAAGGAGCTGTGTATACTCATTTAGTGGTGAATGGGGACAAGAATCCTCATGCTTTTGCTTTCCCGGAGACATTAAATGTAAAAAAGAAAGGAACTCTTCTATCCATCTTTTGATTAGTAATGGCAAATATAATTACAAAGACAGTTTCATTTGCATAACTTGAATTGCAAAAATGACAGTCTAGGAATTGTCATGATGATGTATTCTCTCAGCTTTGACTATGTTGTGGAAAAGAAGTGAAAAAGAAGGAAAAAAGTTTCCATAATGTAAGTGATGATACTTGAAATCTTTTCTCCACTGTCTCATAGTTTTCCTGCAGTAGTGGGAGGTCTCTACTGAAGTTCCAGAAATGAGCATTACCTGTCCTTTGAAGGAATACAGCAATAGGAATAAACTTAGGCTTTAAATAAACTTTGTATTTTTATAACCCCATTCAGTGGTGAAGCTTCTTGCCATGCGTAGAATTTCCTTGTAAATAACCTGGAAACCATCTTGCTGAAAACTATTCCAATAGTTTTCTGCTCAATGTTACTGAAAACCCAAAGGATGTTTTCAGAAGATTAAGTCAGAAATTACTGATCTTCAAATGAATATCAGACTTGTTCTCAATGTGACATCATTATGTATGCTCTCAGTATAGTCAGACTGTATTTCCAAACTGCATTCTATCTACATCAAAGACACTGAAGCTAAATGATGCTATTGGTATCAATTGATGTTTGAAGTTTGGGAATATAACACCTAATTATCTAATGAACCTATTTGTAATAATAGTTTTATGAAATAAAGAGCTTTTTCTTTTGAACTATATGTTTGCAAATGTATAAAACGTGACCATGAATCCAGTGAATGGACTGTACGTTACTTTCAGTTTCACAGGATAGTGTAGCTTTCATCTCTTTTGTTTTTAGAGGAAAAGTAAAAAAGCTAGAAAAAAAAAGAGTAAGCAAAGGAGAGAGTATGTGTGAGAGATGAGTTTGGAATTGAAAATGGCTGTTTAAAGTAAATCTCAATAGGAGAACTGCCTTGGATTTCTGCACTCCCTTTTGGGAAAAAAAAATGAACTAGAGTTAATCATAACATTTGATATGTGACTTTTATTGCAAAATATTTATTTATATAACATTTGCTGGCATTAGTAAAAGTATAGTGAGGAAAAAATGTTAATTTAAATTATACTTAAACCAACATAATATATTTGGTGATCAGAAAATACTGAATTACACATACCAAGACAATCAGCTTTCCCCTGCTGAAAACTGGGCATGAAATTTTGAAGAAATACTATCCAAACAAAAAAAATTCATTCTCTTAAGTCTTTTTTTCACAATTCATTATCAAGAAATAATGCAGTTGTCAGCAAAGTGTGGCCTGCTCCACTGTCTTCTACTTATTCTCCCAGAAGAAACAGCTTAACTCTCTGTAAGGGCATATGAGAGATTTGCAGCTCCTGAGAATAGAGTTTACAGTAGATGTAATCCAAACTTCTCCTATAATCAGGACCATGCCTGATGAAAAGTGAATATTTTGGCTTGAACCAAATCATCTCTCTCTTCTGAGGGAGAGAAGAAGCTGGAAACTAATTATCTCTGCCTAAGCTGTTACAATTTTTCCTAGGGGTTTAAGTTCATACTCCCATTTTCTTCTATCATGTAGATTTCATGCACAATTTTCCCTATCATAACTATAATTTTTTTCCGCTGAAAGACACTATGGCAGGAAATTTCCAACAACTTCCATCTTCAGTACACTACTTAGCGTACTACCGATTGATTTTTACTCTGTTCTGCTTGAGAAGTCTGACTAGCTTAAGACTAAAGAATCTTGAGCACAATATCTAAGAGATAATGCCAGCACATCTACTGGCTGGTGCCAGTACCAGTAATAGTGGAGGTTAGTCCTGGATAGAAACAGAGTTCTGCAAAAGAACATGTAGCTGAGGCATGCTCTTCTTCAAAGAGGAAGGTACTGATTGCGATAAGATTATACCACAACAGGTTTAGTACTTGTTATTCAAAACATGTTTTTGCATCAATAGGCTAGTGCATATAAATATGTGGCTATAATATGACAGCAGTGTGCATGACTAAAAGGTAGGCAGAATACTCTTTTTTTTGTTGTTTTTTTTTTTTAGGTTGGTTTGTTTGTTTGTTGTGAGGGCTGTTTGGCCCACATAGCAAGGGGCCCAAGGGACCCCACAGGTTGGGAGAACCCCAAAAATTATGGGAAGGAATAGCTTCCCCCCAGGATGCTTTATTCTATTATGTTAATGTATTTTGAGTTCTCCATTTTAGTTGGCCCTTACCTTCACCCAGAAGGAACCTCCTTTCCCCTTTTCCCATTGGCCCCCTAACCTCAATCTCGCCTATTCCCCGCTCCCACATAAAACCCCTAAGTTCTGTCCCAAGTTCGTCTTTAGCCTGAGCCCCCTTCATGCGTGGAGTTTGAAAATAAAGCTCCCACATGGAATTTGCCAGCTAGAGAACCTTCCTGCCTCTTCCATCACTGCTTATTAGAGAAGTTAGTCTGATGTCACGTGTCCTGGAGAGTGCTTGTTCTGCCCTGAGCCCCGAAAAGCCAAAAAGGGTCTGTTACCAGCCACCTGCTGTGGACTGCCGCTTTGCCCCGGACCCTGTAGCTGCGAGCTGCAAGCCTAGAGCGGCTTAGCCGAGTCCAGGCGTGGTGCGGGCAGGAACCCCCAGAAAGCCGGGCATCCTGCACCTCTCCCAAAAAGAGGACGACAACTGTTTGTTTGTTTGTTTTAAATTATAATAGCTAATTTGTATTTAATTTTGCTTTGATTTTTATCATCTATGTATTTCTATTTGACCTGAAGAAACTTTATATTATCAATTTTTTTGAACAATCTTTCCCTATGTTGTGTCAATCATGTCAATCCCATGAAAAACACACTGGCTTTGACTATCAGGAGTACTTTTTTCATAATTTGATTATTCTCTGTACATTCTTTTTTGATAGAAAATTGAACATGAACTTATATGCCTAAGTACCAAAATTAGATTTATGCAATTGACATAGTGAAAGCAGTTATATCCTACTACCTATCATTTAAACATCTCTGAAATCTCAAGAGATGTTCAGGTCTTTCACTGCTCAAGTGACAATATCTATGCAAAGAACTGATTCTTTTAGTGCTATATTTTTCCACTGTCTTGAACATTAAAGCTATTTTGTTTTACTTAAGATATCCTACTCCTCCTGCCAACATCAACCACCAAAATGCTAGTCAAATGAAACGATCCAGTTATCCTCACCTCTGACCTAAAATACTGTTGCCTTTGGTCACATTAGCTTAAGCAATACATAAGTAGCTTTTAGCACCATCTAGCTAACTCCCAATGTAACATACTTCACCAAAGTTTCATAATTTCTTTTGGAACTGTTTTGAGTCCCTTTCTACAAACCTCACACATCAATTTTTAGTCCTCCATATGAAATTAATCTCATGTATAAAGGCAGAAAACTTTCTCTGATGTGGCTGTAGGCTAGTTTTTCATGTGATAAATTAATAGCAAGCAGAAAGCCGACTGGAAAGGGGTTAGTAAGAGCATCTCACAGGTTTCGTTCTGTGCTGTGGTATGCCGTAGTGGGTGCTGCAATGCAGCCCTTGGAGCACGGGCTGTGCAGGCTGCCACTTGTCTCTGCAGTTAATATCAATGTGACAGTCACTTTCATATGAAATGGATTCTCAGTTTCATTCTGATAGTTATGCAGTATGATAAATTTTCAATGAAAGTCATGGAGACTTAGAAAGCTGAATACTTTTTATGATTAGTTTTGCATGTTTTGTTTGTACCCATCATTTGTAAGTGAAATTGTATTAAGTCTTGTCTACATCTCATAGCGAAAGAACACAATAAGAGCAAAGGCCTCTTTTTAAGGAGTGAATTAACCAGCAAGTATATTTTCTTCAAGCATGACTTCATTTCCCCTTCCCTTCCTTTCAACTCACTCAAATATTTTACAGTGCCTTGAATTTCCTGAAAGATTCTAGTTTGACCCTCTACATCGGAGACTTGCAACGGTTTCCTACTCCCAAGGTAAAAAAACACTGGATTTGTTGAAACTGACTCTTTCAGTCTCCAAATCATGCTTTCATTTTATGCTCCTCTACCATCAAGCAATATGCAACTGGAGCACTTGAATAGTAGCTTAAGAAGTAAGAGAAAGATGATTGTGGTAAAATGAATGCTATTACATAGCAGGAACAATTTGATTTAATGAGTTAAGATCTGTAATTTTACAGTAATCCAGTTACCACTGCATTACGAAAGGAATGTAGAGAATTTTTCTGTTTTTCCTGTTGCATTGAATGATTAAAATACAATAAATAATAGAAAAAAATATAGATTATATTCTACTAATGTAACCAGATATTTTCTTCTGTTCAACAGGATTACACAGAAAAGTACAATTCTGAAAAAGGACAAAACTTAAAATATTAAGCAGTTCCAAAATTTAACAGATTTTTCTCAGCAAAATTATTTATATACTCAGAAAGGCAGGAAATGTTCAATTATTTAAAGTATGTTTTAAAGTATTTAATAGTGCTTAAAACATTTCAACTTACTTCTCTTGGAAAAAGTAGAAAATCTAAATTAAGTTATTTTTGAGTTATTACGGTAGCTCACCTTGATGGGGATCTAAATTTTAAATAGCATGGTTAAACAGTCAGAATAATGCAACTGATATTTTATTATTGTGATATATAAATTGGTCTGATTTTTTTTTCAGAGTGTGAAGATGCTCTCAAAGGAGTTGGCTGAGGGTTTTGTTTGTTTGTTTGTTTTTTTAAATTTACATTTCTTTTTCTTTTTCACTTAAGAGACATCCCATTATTTCACTTAGACCCTCAAGTCTACAATTACTGACTTCTATGTCTTAAAAACTGAATTAAGGCTGATGATAATTTCCAGAAATAGGGAATTTGTCCCCATTCAGTAATTTTAGGGCAGTGCCTTCCCCTAGAACTCAAAAAGCAGGTTGCACCTGAAAGATATTGAATGTCACCAGTACATCTGTTTTATTCTAGTTGCTTTGGATTGGTCAACCTAATATGGAGAAAAAGCAATCTGCTGTTTTATTTTTTGTTCCATATCTACTTTTCTCATTACAGGGATCATTTTCTCCCAGTGGGAGAAATTCATTTCATAATTCAATTCATTACGATGCATTAACTAATTGTCTCCATTCTCTTGCAGTTAATTAAACTAAATTAAGTCAATTATACTTTTGTATCTCTGTCTTTTCTTTTGCCTAATCTGAATTGGAGAAAGTGAACCTTAGCTGGAAAATAGAAAAGAGAAAGCATTCCCTACAAGAAAAATGGAAGCCTTAATATCACAGTGTGAAGACAGTTTAAATATAAAGTGATTGTCCTGGGTTTGCCCAGGAAAGGTCAGTCTTGGAGGTGACCTTTGCTGCAGGAAGTAGTACAACTTCCTTCTTGAGAGACAGAGCCAGTGACCAGCTAGTTTTGAGTATTAATAGGTATACAATCCAATTAAAAGTTGTTCCGCCTCCAGAAAAAACCCCATATTTAAGAGCAGGACACCTGAGAAAAAACCCCCTTTTTTCTTGTCCTGTTGCCGCCAGAGAAGCAGGTCCTCTGCTTCTCTCTCTGGTAAGACTGGGCCCTTGCCCTTCCCCCCCCC
>VZTJ01004890.1:373131-413263 GCA_013397795.1 Orthonyx spaldingii
TTTTTTTTTTTTTTTTTTTTTTTTTTTTTTTTTTTTGGTCTTTTTTTTTTCTTCTTTCTATTTTCTTTTTAGAAAAACAATAAAACACAAATCCAGATGTCCTTCTGGCAATCAGACAGAGAAGTAAGTGATGGAAATTTTATTGGACTGTCTTCTTTAGCCAGAAATTTATTTCTCATATTAGATGTCTTGATTTAAGATAAAAAGATGTTATTGCAGTGATTTTATATTCTTGGGGTTTTCACCTAATAAGGACCTGGGGCAGAACAGAAAAGTAGCCTAATATTTAGCTAAAGTAACTAAATAAAAAAAGAATGAAAAGGCAGACTGTTATAAAAAGAAGAATGAAAAGGTAGGCTCTTATAAAAAAAAAGTCTGTGATAGACAGTAAAGTACAAAGTATATAAAGATAAGTAACTAAAAAAGGCAGTGGTTGCAGTGACATAAATATATGAATGCAATTTGAACGAGATCAGCTTCAGAAAGAAACTTCATTTTAGTTCTCAGGAATCTAATGTTTGAAAGAAATAGTCTGGTGCTGTGCTTCCCATGAGCTGGGAACCTGGAAATCTAAATGTTCTTCAGTGTACTTCTTTTGGGGTTTTTGCTATCTTTTTTTTTCCTGAGGAAGGGGACAGTACACTTGTGACTGGAGGGTAGACCTAACTGAAAAATGTTACAAATATAAATATTAAGAAAAAAGCCAAAAAACCAACAAACCACAAACGTTACTTATTTCTTATTACTGTATAGCTACAAAATATGAAAGGTTTTCAGGTCATTAGTTCAACATAAATTACTGAAACATGAGTTATATTTCTAAACACTATATACTTGGAGAGAAAATCAGCAATAAAATCACACAATGGACTGTTTCACCCATCACTCTTGATATCACATTTGATGTGTCCTTGGATAGGAATGAACATCCTTTCTGATCATTGTGATGTTTTTATGTTGGGGTACCTGAGCCCATCCTCGGACGTTGGTGGGATAGCTCCCCTGTATGAAACCACCCCTTGGAAAGCGAAATGGTTTCTCCCTGAGTTGTCTTACCTGGATATGTTAATTCTCCTATATTGATTAACAGTAACCTGTCTTCTGACCCTATCCCTTGCTCCTTCTGTATTCCCCCGCCTCCCTCTTCTCCCCTGTGCCCCCTGCCATCTGGCCGGTGCCCTATAACAAGTGTTTTGCAAGGCCATTCGGCCTCTTTCGCCGCTGGACCCCTTCAGCAATAAAATGCTTCTGGAACTCCATGCGACTGAGCCCTCTGTTAACCCTGGTAACACTCGAGCCATCTAGCTTGGGGGAGGTGGATACACACCAGAACACCGGCTGGGGTAAGGGACAGAATTGTCTGCACAGTACCCGGCTGTACTGGCCAGATTGGTCTTTTGGAGCCTCCAAGACACTCCTGGTATAAGCAGAAGTTCCACCCGCCCCACACCTCCCCCCAGGACTGCGTTATTTTTATACTGCTCTATAGACCAAATCGTATAATGAACTGTATGGTAAAACAGGCTCAGCTGTTTATCAATCTCCATCTCAAAACTGCAAAAAGACTTCTGTTATAGTATTTGGTGAGAGATCCCGGATGAAGATACTATCAGAGCAACCATGCATAGGAATGAAAGTACTGTGTCCTGGTTCCTGTTTTTGTTACTAAAGAAAATCTAGAAGAAGCTTTCTGAATTTTGTAAACCCCTTGAAATCTGCACTGCTTACTGAAGCCAGTGACTGTATCCACATATACAAACAGTTCATGGGAAGCTCAGTGCCAGACTATTTCTTTCAAACATTAGATTCTTGAGAACTAAAATCTCCTGGATCAATCTAGCCTATATATAATTAATGTGCCACACAACAGGTTTACTATCACAAGAAGACTGAAAAAAATACCACTAGATTTAGTGCTTTCCACCTAGATTAATTTAGCAAATTAGTGACTTTGAAATAGCCCTAAATCAGAAACACAGATCTCTCAGAGACATTACTAAATTAGGAGTATTTTTAGTAATTGCTTAAAAAAAATTAAAAGAGAAATTAAGTGTGTTGGTGCAGAACATACAGAAAACAAACAGTGGTGGAAAGTAATGAAGATGTGTAGATTAATTAGTAACACTACAGGCTTTTTAATCATCTTTCTTATTAAGGATATTAAAAAAACCTGAGGCTGCATTAGTGTAAAAGTAGAAATATGAACAATTACAGAAATTAAAGTAACTGTAATTACCTGTCACTACTCGGCAGCTGCATTCTGGGTGACAGTGGTTGTTATCACAGAGGTTTGACCACTACCTGACTAAAAGTAGCAATCACCAAAGTTAGCAGCTGTAATTAACTAAATTCAAACTTGGCTATTGGAGATAAGTATTAGTGTCCTCACCCACAGGGCATAGATAAAACTAATGTGAACCTGAAAATTTTAGGTGTTTAGAATATATGCTTAAGTTGATGGGAAAATAGTGTGTTTTATTTTTGAGGTTTATGCAAATTTAATTTATGTAATTATAGTCCTGGTGCAAATTTCCTTCCAGTTTAGGGAAATTAATTTTCTCTGCCAGTATCCTTAAGTGTCAGAAAGAGATACATACTTTCTTAAAGGACATAAGGGAAGCAGACAGAAAGAAACTTCACTTCGGCTTACATGTTCAGATTTCTTATGATATCCAAATTGAAAAGTAACTAAGATCAGCATATTTTTTGCTGGTAAAATCATCAATATTATGAAATTTCAAGCAAACACAGAATAAAGCCCAAACTCTAAAAAGCCTGCTTTGGCAGGGAATGGTCTAAACCTTTAAATCTTAATAGTATTAATTAATTAATAGCCTTAAATACCCAATGCTTTAATACTCAAATAGAATGTAAATAATCATAGAATGGCTTGGGTTGGAAGGAACCTCAGATATCATCTAGTTCCAACCCTGCTGCCATGGGCAGAGATACCTTCCACTAGACCAGATTGTGCAGGGCTTCAACACTTCAAGGGATGGGGCATCTACAACTTGTCGGAGCAACCTGTTTCAGTGCCTCACCACACTCAAAGTAAAGATTTTCTTCCTAATATCCAATCTAAATCTTTCAGTTTAAAGCCATAATCCCTTATTCTATTACTACACTCCCTGATAAAAAGTCCCTTCCTACCTTCCTTTCATAGTAGCTCTTTTGGGGCAAGGTTGTGGATTTGTGCTGGTAACAGCATTGGTAACACAGGGATGTTTTCACTCTTGCTAAGCAGTGATTGCACAGAGTCATTCTATTCCACCAACAAGGGGGCTAGTGATACACAGGGAGTTGGGAGGGGACACAGCTGGAACATCTGAGCCCAACTAGTGCAACAGATATCCCATGCCACATGGTGTCATACTCAGCATATAAAGCTGGAAAAAAAGAAGGAAGGAGGGGACACTCAGAGTGATGACGTTTGTCATCCCAAGTCACTGTTACAAAAGATAGAGCACTTCTTTTTGGGAGATGGCTGAACATCTGCCTGTCCATGGGAAGTGGTGAATTAATTCTCTGTTTTGCTTTGCTTCCATGTGGCTTTTCTTTACCTGTTAAACTGTCCCTACCTCAACCCACTTTGTGTTTTCTCACTTTTACACCCCCCATTCTCTCCCATCTCACTGGAGGCTGTGTGAGGCTGAATTGTTGGCTGAGGTAAAACCACAACACTATACGAAGTGATTTAAGCAAAATAGTCTTGCATTTAGCACAATGCCTTCCAGCCAACCAAAATATGGGTATGGTAAAAGTAGCTCAGGTGAACTAAGATTCTTTATTGTTTCACCAAGGAGTTTCTTTTAAGAGCAAATCCCTCAGTGCTAAAAAAAAAAAAAAGAAAAAAAAAAAGCTGCCTTTAAATATTTCTCAATTCTCTTGTGAATTTGCAAATCAGTTTTCTGCCTATGGTTCTTGTTTTGCCTTTCTCCATTTATGTCTAAAACATTTAATCCCAAGTGTACCAATTTACTGTTACCTGCTGGGGCAAACTGTGGAGTGCCTGAGGGCTGCAGTTCCCTAATCAACCGTATCAGAGAATCTCTTGGACCACTTCACTCCTTCACTTCACTTTGTGGTGTCTGATTTTTTTGCATGGAAGCCAAGGAAATAGGGGGAAGGGAAGGAGGAGGAGGAAAGAAAGGAAGGGAATTCTGCTAGGATACATTCCTATTTGGAAAGTGTACCTGGGAACAGATGCCAAGAAATGCTCATAGCCATAATCCAAGAATTTCTGAAGCTTTTGTCCTGGGTGGTATTTTGTGAGGAGAAGCAGTTGGATGCTTGGTGGTTTTTGGTTGAATTTTCAGTTGTTCTACTGGTTTTTTTTTATGTTGTCTCATCTGATTTTTTTTTCACTGATACTTATGCAAACTTCAGGACTGGATTCTTACCCTATCTTTCTTTCTAGCACCATGTAAATAAAGTTATCAGTTCAGAAAAGATAACATAGAAATCAGGAATAAAAGCAGAGACAATAATATTGTAATTTTAAATCTTAATAATAATGCTAATGAGTTTCCATTCATTCATAATATCTCTGCTAGATCTGTCACTGTTGCATTACACACATCTGAAGTTTAAGAGGGCACACTAAGGACAATATCTGACAAATTTTCAATATAAAATAAATAAAAATCTTTTGGCAGGCATCCATAAAGCAGGATAAGACAATCCATGCAGATAGAAGCAGTTTAGGCTTTGTACCTCAGATCCACAGCCCTATTTTATTCCACCCTACTTCTTTTATATGCAAGCTGTGGATGTCCAAACCAAGTACCAGGCACTTGAATAATGCTTTAAAGCATGATGTCTTCATTCTTACATAGTTGCAAAGTTATAAAGAGGCAAATGGAATTTCTCTAAGCACACTATTCTTGAGCACATGAATTTGCCTTTGGGCAATGAGTATAAGAAATTTAGTCTCATACATTTAGTTTTTCCCAGTACCACACAGGATTTTGTCACAGTGGTGCCTTCTCAACCATACATATAGATTTATGTGATTCTACAATAAATAGAAATTATGGAACTGTATTTGAATTAGGATGGTTATTTAGTGTTGTATAGCATTTGAATTAGACCTGGTTATAATTAGGAAAGCCTTCTTGGAAAGAGAGATATCCGCATAACATGAGTATTAGTAATAGTAGTAGCAGCAGCAGCAGCAGCAGCAGTAGTAATAGTAGTAGTAGTAATAATGATAATAATAAAGTTTTGAAAAAAAATGTAATTGAATTAAACCCCTAAAGTATGTTTAAAATTGGACACTGACACAAAGCTTCAGAAGAAAAGTTTGGAGTGGTGAAACTAAAACACGGCTTCACAATTTCCACTTTCTATTCTTTGAGATTCTGTGGTTATTACTCAGCCTGTTCTGTGGCCAGGTGAAAAGCAAGTGGCATTACAGTAAAAACATTATGTATGCACCTCGGTATTGTATAAAATATTGTGCACAATATCATGCAACTTGTACAAGTATGTGTGCCATAATACCTATAGTATAGTTTTTGTCCTTCCTTTAACAGGTATATTCCCAAATTTACCTTTTCCACTGCTGCATAAAGACAACCCCATTCAGGCTTTGCTAGGGTCCAGTCATGACAGTCTGGAACTCAAAATATGCTATTTCATTTTACTTCTCAGGTAATTTGCCAAGACAACCAGCAGTGTTTAAACTTGCTCAGGCTTCCATATCAGTGAACAGATGGTGCAAATCCATCCCGAGTTGCGGAACCTGCATCGTCCCTCTTTCTCAGATAGCTTATCGCATATTAGTTTCTATGGAAGGAGACTATATAGCTAAGGACACACTGTGATAGGCACTGTACAAGCATCACAAATTGAGAGTTTTTGTCCAGGGAGCTTAAATTTAAGTTTGAAATGAGAGACAGCAGGTGGATAAGACAGATGGAGAGGAAACAGAAAAATAGCAGTAAGACAGCTGTAACCAGTGCAATAAGCAGTGGTGACACCAGCTGGCTAATCACTGACAAGTGGTTTCTATCATTGCCACAAAGACAAGCTTGAAGGAAGGATTTAAAGTAGAAGTGAAGATTTTTTAAAGTTGTTTCCACACAGAAGTGGGAACAGGAAAAATGACATTGTTTAGGTGAAAAATGCAACAAACAGGCAATTAGAAGCCAGGATTCCAACCAGCATGGCTTAGAAATCTTCACCGTCAATGTGTACATCCAAATGAAGATGAGGTGGGAATAATCCTTGAAGGTTTCAAAAGTAAGAAGAAGTTGCTTAAAATGAAAGCTCCAATAAGGAGCATTAGTGTTAGCTCTTTGCAGCAACAAATACCACAATGATTTGTAAAAATCCACCTAGAAATAATTTAAATTTGTTTAAGGGAGACAAATTTAAATATTATTAAGAAAGTGCAGGCAAAATTTCCTTGTTTAGAGGGATACATAAAGAACTCAGCAGCCCCAATTTCAATAGCAGAGGTTGGGAGGTTGAATGGGACTTGGAAGTGGATGTTCATGATTGGCATGTCTGCATTTGCACCTCAAAAATAAAAGCCAGAAGGCTTTTCCTGTTGCAACATATGGACCTCTGTGGACTTCCAATGTCCCCCATACACAGAAGATCTGTGTAGAGTCCTGATATCTGATGTCCTGCAGAGATGGATTGCTCTGTCACTAGGGAAACTTCACTCTCTCTTTCTATCAGCATCCCAAAATTATCTATAGTTAAGAACTTATTTGGAGCAGGTTTTCTATTTAAGAACATAACTTTTCAGTTTTGGTACTTTGTGCTGGTCTCTGAAGCTTGCATCTCTCTCTGTGTATCTCTCTCCTCTCCACAGATGGTTTCAACAGCTTGAGCTCGCCTCTTTGCAGATGATGCCAGATGCTCCCTCTAACAGGCAACTTTAGTTCCCTCTCGCCCACGTACACAGAAACAGGTGATATCAGATGCCCCCTCAACTCCAGGTCTCAGCAAAGTGAGTGCCAACACACATACACAAAAGCAATACAGTAGATCTGCATATACTAAACAAAAGAAGCCAAATATGTTTTCATGAGTTACGACTTGCTGGAAGAACTTCATCTTTTAGTGGCACCTCCAATGTCGAATCAATATTTACTCTTCTCTTTGCAATTATGTCTTCTTTCTAAATCAACTGCAAATCAATCAATATTTAATACTTGAGACTTAAGGGGCTAGTATAAGGTAATATACATCACAAATTTACAGTAAGATCATTTGTAATGTAAACATTTATCCCATTTATTTCTGGATCTGTTAGATGTACTTATTCAACAGTTACCGGAAAACTAATGAAGCCACTTTTTTGTTTTGATAAAATGAATTGTGTATATACAACATTTCCTCTGGGAAAAAAAATATATATTACCCCCAAAAGCTGTAAAAAAAATTATGTTCTACTTCAGGAATATCACAAAGCTAAGAATTTTATTTCTAACTGACATTTAGTGCCCACTAAAAGTATCTGCATCATATCTACTATTATTATGAAAAAATATATGAGTGTAAGTGAAGGATTCTAAGGAAGGATTTTCCTCTGCTGACAATTGGTTTATTTTATATCCTTTAAAGATTTTGCAGATGTCAAACTGTTGATGCCATTTTTTCTCAAGCCTGTAGGCAGAGACAAATGATACTCTGAAACATATTAAATGACAACGTTGGTTATTTTGTCATCTTTTGCCATCTTGTTCTGTAAGCAGTCCTACTTCTCCTGAGGTTTATCTATACAGAAAAATAGAAAGAGTTAGATCTGGTGACTAGAAGAAGCCTATTAGGTTCTACACAGCTGTAAGGGTCTAAGCATGAACTTAAGATTGCAGGACTGAGGGATTTATGTTCTGATATAAAAAGCTTTAAGTGACCCAAATCTATCATTAGAGTGCTTACTACAGGGCTGGGATGGCTGATTAAATGACTCAGCTGGCATGTGGTTCACAGATTACACAGAATTCTAGAGATCTGTAGGAAAATACTTTAAATTTTTTGAGTTCCTGCACTGTTTAAAGACATCTCCTGGATATAAGACCTGCAATGATCTATAATGAGTAATTAGCCCTGTATTAGTATCCTAGAAAACAGAACTTAGTCAAATGAAAACAGATGAGTATTTTATCAAATTCTACCAAAAAGTTACCAATGTTCTGTGAAACTTCTTGAAGATAATACTATAATTCAATATGGAGACATATGAACAAGATGTTTTATATTCTCTGGTTTTGCTAAGAAAGTAGTTTTTTAAGTCTTTCCAGCATTCTAGACAAACTGCAACATTATGGGAGGATTACTCTTAGAAGAGCATTAGGTGACCCACTCCTTCCATGGTTCAACAGATCCTGCATGGGCTTTCCACAGGTTCACAGTCCTCTGAGCATCTACCAGTTCTGGTGTGGGGTCCTTCACAGGCTGGAGGTGGATCTCTGCTCCCCCTGGACCTCCACGGGCTGCAGGGGCATAACTGGTCTCACCACAGGCTGCAGGGCAGTCTCTGCTCCAGCACCTGGATCACCTCCTCTATCTCTGTCTTCACTGACCTTGGTGTCTACAGAGTTATTTCTCTCACATATTCTGACTCCTCTTTTCTCCAGCTGCAACTGCTGTTGCACAGAGGTTTTTTTTCCTCCACAGAAGATAGGCCTGTAGATTTCTCACTACCAAAACTTTTCCGTGTAAACTCATTATGATCTGTAAAAGTTCCTAGAAAGAAGTGCCTTTGGAATACAAAAGGTAATACTGAGACAGACGAAATAAAATGGGAGACAAGGAAACAGTATTATAGTGCCAAAGAACGGATGTAAACTTAGGGCTGGTCCAAATCAAAATAGTACATTCTTAATATGCCTGCTCAAATGACTGGTGGTTTTCAATCTGTTTCCTTCTTCTTCTATGACTACAGTAATTTTGACTTATTTTTCAATATTATACGTGTGCATATGGAGTAAAAGTGCCCAGTGCAGGAAAGTGGCATTCTCAGATGTCATGCTAGACCGTGAAAAAAACTATCTGCAATACATCTAATTGGTACTCTTGAACTTAGATAAAAAAGATATCAAATAGTTACACAGTGTTTGAATTAGTTCTTCCTCTTTCAGAGAAAAGTATTGATTTAGAAAGTGTCCTAGGGCTTTCTCGAAATCTTTGAATCCAAGCACACAGCTGGTTAAGCATATCATCAGAGACTTTATGCTATATATAATATATTTGAAACACATAGGGAATGCCTACCTCTGGATTTGATGTACTTTTGCAAACCACCTGAAGATATGCAATACTTTCAACATGTCAGACCTTTAACATACAATTTATGAGATAACTTTCAAAGCTTTTTGATCTAGTTATTTTGATCTATACAGTAAGGTTGTAGTGACCACAGAAGCACTGTAAGTTACTGTCTTAGCACTGGGATATTCCAAACAGAATATCTTCCTGATAGAGATTATAGACTCCACTAAGACTTTTTCAACAAAATAGCATTTTCATTAGCAAACACTAACTCTAAATCCTTCACATTAAATTCTAGGACCAAAGGATTCAGATTACAGTTTCAATGTCTGGATGCTTCTTTAATCTCTTGCACACACATCAAATTCAAAACTATTATACAGAATTATCTCTCCTTGGATGAGTCAAACTTGTCAGTGTTGTTCCCCATGAGGTCTAGAAAATAGCTATTTCAGCAGTTGAAAGCATGAAAGTCTCCAGAAATCATCCTAAAGGTAATCATCAACTTAATGGTAAAAATAAAGACCCTTGATCACTGGAGATATTTTAGAGCAGGCTGGATAGTTAATTTCTTTTCTTGTTCCAAAAAAGCTCAGATCTCAATTTAATAAATTCAGCTCTCGTGCAAGTGAACCTGCTTCTCAAAATGCTAAAACTGTACCAAGGGGCTCAGTAAAGTTTTGTTACTGTTGATGAAGCTTTTATTTGTAAATCATCAACCTGAGGGCATTGTAGCTCAATAAAGATTGAAGTATTTTTTTTCCAGTTTGATGGTTTTTCAATGACTGGAGTATGAGACATGGCAATGGTTTGTCATAACTACTCTTTATACTCACTGTTGAGGAATACATTCAGTGCAGGTAGCTCTGTGTGGGAGCTGTAGGTTGAGCTCTGGGTGGCCGGGAGTCCCAGAGAAGAAGCCGGGAACTGCCGAACCTTTGCATAACAGAGGACACAGGGACCTGTGCCCCTGCCAGGTGACCAAACACTCAGAGGAGACATCACAGCAATAGTCAATGACCCCCAGAATTTCCTATACTTAGACTGTGAGAGCATAAAAGCCCAGGGATTCCTTTGTTCTGGGTCCCTCCTTGCAGGCACCAGCTTGAGCTGTTTGGTTTTTTTGCTTATTTGTTTGTTTGTTATTTAATTATTGCACCATGATTAAATTACTTTAAGGATCTGGATGTCTGAGAATTTGCTGTGGGAAACTTGGGGTCAAGCCAGTGAGGAAACGCATTGTGACTGTATGAGTGTGGGGTGTGGCTGCAGAAAGGCTCCTGTCCCAGCTCAGGTGGTGCGAGTGTGACTGCCAGTTGGCTCCTGGATGGTCAGACAGGGAAGTTTCCTTAACACTCACCATGTATGACACACTTTGGATTTTTAAAAAAATTATACAAGATATGTGTCTTCTTGGAAACAATGAGTATTTAAAAACTTACTCTTAGTTACTCATTATGCAAGATAAATATCTTTGACCAGCAGTACATCCAGGCAAACTTAATAGCGCAGATGTTGGTAAGTTCATAAAAACGGTAAGCAAGTATTCAAGGACACACAATCACCATCCTCTAATGGTTAAAACCTGGAAATGAGGATATGTGGAAGAAAGGGTAGACAATGGGAAGCAATGATAATAATCTATGAGAAAACAGCAAATGGAGAAAGGCTGCAAAAGTGGGCTGCTGTTCACAGAAAGGAACAGATAAAATCCAGTGAATAAACAATGATGTTGTTGTGACAGGGACATTACCATGGGGTGGGAAAGAGAACTGTATCTATATCCCCTTGGGTTGATAATTTAGTGTAAATTTTCACTGTCAATTACGGTCTGATACATTTGAAATTAGATGGTTTTGCTGTCTTTACTGAAATGCAGTGTATATAAATACAGAAAAAGTTATGTTTTTCAATGACCTTTATATTTTTGTTCCCAAGTGTTCTCTTTCTTTGAGAAAAATTTTGGAGTAGTTTACCTCAGCTTTTAGTCCTTAGTAGACCTGTACCAAAGAGTCAGAGCCTGTCTAGAGAGGGAAATCAATAAAGTACTTAGAACAATGACAATGTCTAGAATCTGTTTATAATGAGTATGATGGTGTAACTTCCTTTAGCTTATGCTCTTCTTGGTCAATAGGTTGGCTGAAAGGCTCTAAGTTGCACTACTGACTTCAAAATGGAGCAATGACTAAGGTTTGTGTCAAAAGGTAACACTGCAAAAGAAAGCTCAGTTCTCAGTACATCATTTTCAAGCCTATTTCCGTAGGAAGTCTGGCTGAAAACTTGATGAAATGTCAAGTCTTCACAGGTTTGCCCTTAATGAGCAAAACTTCAATTATACTTCAAGGCATTCTACTTCTTTGAGGCTTTTTTTTCCCCCTTTCTTGAAACTCTCAGTCTCCAGCCATTAAAGTGTTTCAGAGACCTGGGAGGTATTATTGATTTTCTTTTGCCAAAATAAAAAACTAAAAAACAAAACAAAACAAAACAAAAAAAAACAAAAAAAAACCCAAACAAACAAACAAAAAAAACCCAAACCAAAAAACAATCCACTAAGTCTAGGTAAGGTGTGAATACCAGACTGTTGCATTTTTTGCTTCCAACATCTAATTTCTTTATGTCCTAAATCCAGACAACTCTTACTAATGTGTTTTCAGTACAAATACTGAAAATTTATAGATCCTACCTTCATTCCAATGTCACAGTTATACATCACAAAAAGCAGTAATGAAGCTGAGGGTCTCATCCAAGTTTATACTGATGCAAAGGAGAAGAGAGCTTGTCTGTGGTCTGATACACTGATTGTATAAACACCTGGTTTATATTTTTCTTAAACTTGAGATTTCCTGAAGTCAATAATTGGGCAAATACAAACTGTTCTTTTATTCAACAAACTACAGCATTTTATTCAACATAGTACAACATTATTTTTATCTCCTTACTATGTCACATAACTGTTAGCTACTGAAAGTCATACAGTTTTTTAGAAGGTTTGGGGTTTTTTATCAATTTCAAATATTAAAATATCTATATTATATTGTATCATACACAGGAAAATATCCAGTTGAAATTAAATACAATACAATTGCAGCAACTTTTCACATTGACTATATCTGTTTTAAGGAAGAGTTTTAACTGGCTTCTCAAAGTATTTCAAATGATCATCCAACATCTTAGGAAATGCACAGAAACTCTGACATTTGATCTTACAGTGTTAAAGTAACTACAAATTTCAAGTGTTAAAATGTATTTGAATTAAATTCATATCAATTTTTAGTGTTAGAAGTATAAAGAGTGTTAGATATGATCTGGGACATGTTTCTCACAAGAGCTACTTCATGTGTAAGGGAAGAAAAGCAAAGCAAATCACAATACAACACTAAATCTGTAAAGATTGGTTAAGATTTAGTTGCATAACACAGAGTATTTAAATTCCATCAGTGAAAGAGTGCAAAAGATTCAAAACAGATGTAATTCCAAACATCTTTTCCATCAGTGTTAACTGGTGTCATATTTAGTTACTGGTCAAGTATCTCAAAAACATATTCACATATTAAATGTATAACTTATTTAATGGAATCTGTGATTATAATTTATATTGTTAATACACTAGATAAATTGGCTAGGGGGAAAGGACTATTCTTATCCTCCAGATAAGGAATATATAAATAGTCCATCCTCTTAGTGGTTGCAGTGTGACAAGATGTTTGCAAGTCTTTTTAGCTCTAACTGGATTTAGAGATTTAGAAAAAAGCAAAGCAATTAGAAAACTACATTCTTAATTATGGAAGTTTTAGAACAGGATAGGTGTACAGAAACGGCTTTTATGGGCTTCATAGGGAGAGTATAAGGCAACTTACATAATTATTTCCTAACTTTCTGCACTCATTCTGTAAAAATATTAATTTACCCATTCCAGAAAGGTGTTGAAAGAGGAAAACAAAAGGATTGTAATTGTACACAGCATGGTGTTCAGCTCTAAATGTAACAAGGCATCGTCCAGCACAACTGCTGTAGTTACACAGGTAACAACCCCATGTTAAAAGAATTTTCACCACAAAGTAAACTCAAACCTGTCAACTGAGAGGATTTAAATGACAACACATCCTACTTTTGATATTGACTTTGATTTAAAAACTCATTAAGAATTTTTGAAATGGTTATTTTTCTTATAAAAAAAAGAAGAAAGACAACCTTCCAGCTATTGTCTAATAAATTAGAATATTGACTTGTTCTTTGTAAAAATATATTATAAACAAAAGAAAGGCACTTTTAGTAATTCTTATCTAGATTTATACAAAAGTCTCAAAATTACAGTGGTTGTCCTTTCAATGTTACATTAGTCAAGCTCTTTTCAGGTGTAATAGTTAATATTCTTAAAAAGTTTTACATATAAAGAAATTTTTAATTTTTAGACTTCCAAATCTCTCGTCTTACTGTTATGTCCTCTCATCAGACTGCTAGAATAGAGAAGACAAATCTCACTCTTAAAGTACAGTAGACCTGAAATGAAATTCAGGTACAGTTCAGATATCTATCATTTTATTAAGCAGTTTACTGTCGCGGCAGTCTTGGGTGGTCAGGTGCCACAATCTTCCCAAAAGCATCTCCCAAAGGAGTCACTTTGGTGCAGTGCAGCCGCTCACAGACACATAAGCACACTGGATAGCTGTGACAGGGAGTAATGAGAAGGGTCTTCGTGTGGGGTTCTGCAGAGGAGGTTTATTGAGGAAGGGTCCAGGGACAACAGACTGGGAGTGTGACAGCCACAAAACAATCCAGGGACGAAGACGAGAACAAAGGAGAAAACAGAGTTTTTATACGGGGGCGGGAAGAGCACCAGGACCAATGGTCGGAGGGCACAGGGGTGGTACATAGGCGGGGCTAGTGTGAAGGAGCCAATAGAGAAAGGTGGGGGGAGTAGTGATAGGGCAAAGGCCAATGGAGGAACAGGGAAGGGAGAACTCTCTAGAACAGGGACTTATAGGGTATGGAAGGGGAGAAACCAACAACCAACCGGAGGAGGAGAACTGGGGTGTATCTAAATAATGAAGCAAAGCATCCTGGGGGAAGGCCTTTCTCTCACCCTAACCTGGGGGAGGATCTCAGAGATTGTCCCAGGAGTGGACTCTCCTAGTTCTTTGATCAAAGCACGTGTGCTTTTTGTTGGGTCCACCAGCCTCCACAGTTTATTCAGTCAATTAGTCTAAAGAAAACAAGGTAGCTCTAAGTTTACTATCAATATTATGTCTGTAAGGCTTTTTAAGTTAAGAGGTATTAACTGCAGACCTTAAAAGAAGAAAAAAGTAATTTCTATGATCTAGAAAACTGGAGAAGCTCCTTCAAGGTCTCAGCTAGCCTTGCTTTCTCAGAGTGGGATGCAAGCATGCTACACAAGGTATGATTTTCGAAGATTTTTTTTCATAGGACACAGAAATGGTTCTGTGCTTTAGTGGAAACTGTTACATATTTTGCTCTTTAAGGTGTTAGGTCATTTATGTATGTTTCTCTATATATATTCTAATGTTTATCATATATTATCAGAAAAAAAGAATATTTGAAATAGAATAAGATACAAAGAGAAATAACTTTCCCTAAAGAGGAAGAACTTTTCTGATAAAAACTGAAGAGGCTTCTAACTCTAAGGCATATTACAAATCTTTTCTTACCAGGGTTGGAAATGAAACATTCCTAGAAAGTGAAAATAAAATCTCCGCAGGAGAAAAAGGAACCAAAAGTTTGGATGACATAAGAAGAGATGCAAGACTCCTAGAACATTGTTTTACTTGACCTGTAACATGCTACCCTTCTAAAAAGTTTGATTGAAATAGAGCTAGGTAACAAGCTTTTTGAGAAGGGTGGAGTCAAGAAGAATTCTCTTCTGTTGTTGTCATCCAAAACTCCTGTCAGGCAAAATACTTGTCAAAGAGGAAAGAAACAGTAGTTTTGAGAGGTTTTGAGTTTGGGATTTTTTTTTTCCCCTGTTGTTTTTTTTTGTTTTTGTTTTTTTTTTTTTTTTTTTTTTTTTGTTTTTTTTTTGTTGTTTGTTTGTTTTTGGTTTTTTTTTTTTTTTTTTTTTTTTTTTTTTGCTTTTGTTGGATTTTTTTGTTTGTTTGTTGAGTTTTTTGTTTGTTTCTTTGGTTGGTTGATTGGTTTTTTGGTGGTCTGAGGTTTTTGAGGGCATTATGCATTTTCTTAGAGCTTAATAAACATATATACAACCTTCAACTTCTGTAATTTAAGCAGTTGGAAGGTAATTACAAAACCAAAGCCTGAGGAATAATTCTTCATATTTATATCTGCTTTATTTATTAAATTCCCAGAAAATCCTGTGTAAAGATGAAACCACACTGATTGCAGGTTTTAATTTTTTTGGTGATTTTTCAAATAATTAAAATCAGCTGGAAATGTAAATTAAGCACTAGGTTAATATTAATATAAATTTCTCAGTCACATTTCAAACTAATTGATATTCAGCTAATAATGAGTTACAGCAACATTGGTGCCAATTATTGTAAGGAATTAGCACACCAAGTTAGTCTTACAAAAGAGGTAATTTTTCATGACTTCTGTTGGGTATAAGCAAAGCAATGTGTTTAGTCAGTTTTTAACATCTTCATTAATTATCTGGAAGAAAACAGAAGCAGCATATTAATTAAACCTATGTACCTGCTTAAGCCTATTGTTAACATTTAGAAGGAAATTAAAGAAATAAAAAGTGACACAAACTTAAAAGATACTGTTTTATGTAAAATAGTTTCTAATGTTAATGGTTTTTAAAAATAATTTGAAGAATTAGTCCAAATTCAACTACTAATGTGGAAGAGGAAACAGACTGGGACATAAAAAAAACCTGTCTTCATAATTTAGAGAGGAAGAGACCTCAGGATATTTCTAGTCCAGTTCCTTGTTCAAATTAGGGTCAATTCTGAGACCAAACCAGGCTGATTAGAGTTGTGTTTAGTCAAACCTTGCTAAACGACAAGGACAGAGACTGTACAGCCTCTTTGGGAAACCTGTTCCTATGTTAGTCTCTCCTCATGATGAAAAGTTTTCCTTAATTTCAGTATGACACTGTTCTTTTCATAGTTGCTGTCATATTGTTAAGGTCTCCACCTCTCAGCTCTTAAGGTTCAAGTCTCTCATCAAATCAGCTTTTGTAGTCTTCATCAATTGTAAAGTGGCTCTGAGAGACATTGTCTTGTGACAGAAGGTAGACTTTAGTCTGAATCCCTGCTCTTCCTAGCAATGGTAATGGCTGAACTTCCTCTAGGGCTAAGAATTTGTTTCATTTGCAGGACATTGCTACTGCACTTGTGCTTTCTGTGGTGTCAGAGCAGAGAGCTGTGAACCTCATTTGCTTCAAGCAGGTTCTACCCTGTGCTATGTAGTGGGGTAAGACATTTCTCATAACTCTCTGTCCTGCTCATGAGCACTAGATTGTGGACCACATGTTACTCACAGTCCTCATGCTCCTTCAGCTGCTTGTCTAGCAGACAAATCACTCAGTTTGCTCTTTAAAAGCAGGCTATTTGCCAGTCACCTCTACCTGCTTTTGCAATGAAGTAGAAAAGTGAATACTTTGAACTGTCTCTTGTCATTGTCATAGATTCAGCTGTAAGTTCTGGGTTCATGCATAAAAGAGCAGCTCTAATAAAAGAAAATGCTTGTGTTCAATCAACATTGCACCCTGACTTCCTCCAAAACAGGACAGTGGGACAAAAGCCCACATCATTTTTGCACAAACATTGCATATTTTATTCTTGTTTGGCAGAATTTTTTCTCTAATTCTGTCCAAGTTAAATAAAGTTCAAAATAACTACAGAAAGCTTTTTTATTTCCCCCAGGAAATCCTGTATTCATTCTCCCCTGCACCCGCCCCCCCCTCCCCCCCAACCACCCAAATACTTCTAATTGTATTAAAGAAATAATAATCCCAGAACATTATAGCTGAACCATAGTTACACGTCTGTCAGATATGAGTGTTGCTCATGCTATCCTAATTATTAGATTTCATTCTTTCTCTAGATTCAAAAGAACAATTTTGGTACAACATTACTGACAGAAGTATATCTTCTTTCAGTGATTCTGTTGGATTATGTGTGTACCTGGAGAGGCTGCAGTACACCAGTAGAAATTTTGTGGAACTTCAGTGGAAGTCAGTGAAAATGGTGCAAATTTTTGAAAATGGTGCAAAAGGGGGTGGATGATTTTTCACACACAAGATAAATGAACAATAAATTAAGCAAGTGACTTACTCTTGTCTGGTATATATACTAATATATTCAGAATAATGCAAGGAGTTCAAATTTAACCATGATAAGATTATCACTGGTATAATGGAAGGAAGGGATTACAATCTCAAGGAAAATATTCGCTTTAAGGGATACAGAATATGTGAATAGTCAGGCTTAAGATTACCTAGTGCAGAAACAAGTATCTAATAAATACTAGCATTTTAAAAGAGATGATCTGTAATGTATTTTTGAGAAGTACTACTTCTACAAAGCTATACATAAGGAAGTTCAACACAGTATGAATAATTTTCTGCAACTTAAGCCAGTTAAGGCTGCTTTGGCATAGGGATGGAGTGGATATGGTTTCTCCAGCTTTCTGCCTCAAATGTCTGAAGTATGTGCTAATCAGTTTTGCTTAAACAAGGGTGTCATGACAGTGCTCATAGATATTACATATTGACCAATCCGTTCAAACTACTTTGTTTTCTGGAATTTCCCTGAGAAAATTAAATAACCATCAAAAGAACAGCATCACTTCCATCAATGTCTTTCTTCTTAGGGTTATTGGAATTGGGTTATTCCAATGTCATTTCAATTCTTCTTTCTTTGTAAGAGAACTAACCCAAACAATTTGCTTAGAAAGTGAAATTGTCTTATTTCATTAAATTGTCTTTCCACATTATGTTGCTGTCAAAAAATGATGATATATATAAGCCATCACACATGGCAAATTTGTTTTCATTTGGAAGCTTTTCAGTTGTGTCTGTATGTTGTTTCATAATCTTCTTATATGTAACCTCTAGGAATTGCAGGGAGATGAGAGGCACACAGATCGCCTGCTTGCTTTTTATTTCTCCTCCTGGGATTCCTCTACTGCTTCCAGCTCGTTTAGCATAATCTTTGCACAAACAAATCTCCTCTTTTGTCTTACTAAGTCTTATCTATCAAGCCCATTTCAAGAGTTTGGATATGAATAATATAATGATATGAATTTTCAGAGTTTATAAGCTATATGCAGAAGAATACTAATGTGTCTTATAGGATCATATAGAAAACCAGTGTCATATTAATATTTCATATTCCAACTGCAAGATGGTTTATTGATTTTCCTAAACTTATGCCCAGAATGTATTAGAACCATAAAGGACTCCAATTATGAATAAATTGTTTTTATATATTCAGAGTTATAAAACAGTATAAGGAGCAAATAAGCAAGCAGAAAGTTAAAATAACTTAATGTTAAGAAAATGCATTATGGGTGGTTTAACATTTTCAATGTTATTGTTTTAAAACAATATTAATGCTTATTTGTGATCTTTTATGTATTTTAATTTATACCGTGCTTGGAATAATAGCTGTATTTTGTGAATAAAAAAAGGGCTAAAACATGTAAGAAAAGAATGTAAATTGCTAAACAGGAAAATAATAAATGTAGCCTTTTTAAAAAAATATATATTTTCTGTGAAAAACTTCAGATAAAAATATTTTATTATGTGAATATACAGGTCATTAATCTATGCAGTTCTGAAATCTTACTGAGGTAATGTTCATATAAAATAAGATATTTTTCTTCCCTTTTATGTATTATTTTGATATTATTTTTTATTAGCAGATAATCTTAAAAAAGCCATGCCTTTGGGAATGGTAAAGCAAATTTACCCATTACTTTATAATGGAGATGCTCAAGGGGACTACAAAGATTTTCAGAACTAGCACACTGTATTTCAGAAACCTTCAGAAATGGTTTATGTTCATATTTAAGTCTTTTTTTTTTTTTTTTTTTTTTAATTCTGAAAGGACTTTGTATATATTCTAGTTACCCTTTACTCAACTCCTGACAGGTCCCTGGTTTAAAAGTATACTACAAAAAAAGCACATGTATATTCATATGGAATAAACAGTATTTAAACAATATTTTTTATTGCATTTATATTTCTTTGTAAGTCTGGGTTATTTTATTGTTCAAGAAAATGAGAGGTTTATAGTACAGGCTGGTTCAAGGCACAGTGCTGACAGGCCCTGTGCATTAACATCTCCATACATCTTTGCAGAAAGCACCCCTCTGCTGACTTACAGCACCTCTGCTGCTCTCATACTGGTTGTGAACACTTTTCCTGTGCCAAGGCTGTCAGGTTTCTGTTGAGTTGTGTGGTGGATTTTGAACTAGAGAGCCTGCCACTGAGGACTACAATAAGATCACCAAAATAAATCCACTCTTTCTCTAACCTGGAGGTAAAATTAACGTAAACCAAACACATTAGTCCTTTCTTTGACTCTTTAAGTGCTCCTAACACTTACACTCATTTTGAAAACAAAGACATGACTTCTGTACGTTCACACCTTCCTGAGTATCACTCAAATGGCTTCTGAATCAAGCTCATAAATTTACTGCAAATGATATAGGACTTAGGAGCTTTTCTACTTTCTGTAAAAAAAAGGGATGCTTACATGGGGAATCTGTGATTCCAGATCTCCATCTGAGATTTTATTCTCTGTTTTTTTATGCCAAAGAAAGCTTTATTGTTGAACTACAGTGAGAAATCTTTGTTTCTTAGGGGAGGTTTAAGTGCTGTCTCTGTGAGTCAGGTTATCTTGAGTTGAATGTGATGAGCAAGAAGAACTGGGACGGTTTGGCAATTCCAGGCTCATTAAAGCCTTTGACAGTGAAACTTAGTTATAATCCTTGATTATTAATGCCATTATATGACAAAGACAACTTTCACAGCAAGTAAATCGACAATCAGTTTTCATGTCCTGTTGTCTCACTTCAGCTTATGATGAAAACATTTGTGGAGAATTTAGTTCTTCTTTTCTTTTGTAGTTATCACTTTAGAATCTGATCTCTCAACCTACTTAGTGCCCGAACCACATAAACTAAAATAATAGCCAGTATTTAACTATTCCAGATGAGAGCCATCAGTTAATCAGAGCAGTACAACTTTTTCAGAATTTATAAATCATTCATACACAGATTATAAAATTCCTTCTAGTCAAAATATCCTACAATTTAACTACTTAATATCCTTGCTATATACCTAATTTTGGTGATACACACTGAGAAGACGCTTGGATAGGTGGGAAAAAACCCCACATAAATGTTTTTTCCAGATCTGCAATATTTGATTTCTAGAGGAAAAAGCTGAAAAAGAGATATGCATCTATGCAATAAACTCAGCAAAAGGAAACTCTAACACCCCTTTCCAAAGCTAAATATGCAGGTTAAAATTTTATGTATAAGTTGCATGTATATGACTCATATTCTTTTTATTTGTCTGCTCGCCAAGACACTATTTAACAATCTCTTTTGAGAATAGGATTGCATTTCCTGATTCCTCTTATTTTAGAAGACGCAAAAGTAGCCAACTGAAGAGCTCTGACTCAAACTCTCTTCAAGTCATGCAGGACAGTTTATTTCTAGAAATCCCTATAAAGCTTTCTCTGACATCTTAAATTGCATTAGTTTCATTCTCTCAAAAACCCTTATATTTTTAATTGGTTCGTCAGAACAGTTTTGTTTATTTTATCATGCTGTGTCATAACTCTTTTGTTGCTCTTAAGATTCAGCTTTTGCATGAGGGGAGAGGGGAGGGAGAAATCTATCCATTCCAGATTATTTTGAGGGAATATCTCTTCACTAACATTTGTTGGCGAGCCAACAGACTAAGTTTTTCTCATTTAAAGCTAAAATAGTCTTCTCCTTAGGGCTCTGTTCAGACAGTTTCCTGACACCAACTTGAGATTTGACATTTTGCTGGCACTCCAAGCTGCATACCAAGCCTGTGTGTTTGAGAGTTCCTGGCACTTCACTATATGGATCAGTTCCTGTGCAATCTAACAGCATGATGTAATCTTTTATGAAGTATTTCTGGTAGAGAAAAGGATTGATTTACAGCAATAAATGCATTTTTCCCACTTCTTCTCTCCTGCGGGGTCTGAATGTCAAATGCACTACCAAGAGTGTCTTGGATATTAAGAATATCTTAATAGGGATGAACTAGAGTGTCCTTAATGCATTTTATTTTCATCTGTGCAGTAATGACTGTAATTTTTAGTGTAAATTGCCTTTAGAAATCATAATATATCCTTTAGAAATATAACTTAAAACTAGATTGTTAAAAATAAATATATAGCTATTCACTGTTAAATAGTAAAAAATGAAATATGTAATGACATAAGAAATTCTAGACTAAAAGATTTAATGAAAAGCATTGTTCAAATACATGAATTTCAAAACCACAGAATATCTCTTCCTGCTTTTATAAAGATGGGTGAACAATACATCCTCAGATGTTGTTCTGGGTGAGATACTGCATTTAGACAAGTAAGATCCAGAAAAGAGGTTTCACTGATTGTAAAGCAACTATTTGACACTACATAAACTATGAAAAGCTTTACAGGATAACATATATTTCAACTAATTTTTCATTTTTAAAAAATCCTATTAAGTATTGCACTTGTATACAAATATTGAAAGATTGAAGTTTGAAAATGAGAAGGTTTTTTTGTAACATAACCTGTAATACTACCAATACTACCTGTAATACTGTCAATATCTCAAGTGCTGCAAGCTACTTGGGAGTATCTACAGAGTTAAAAAATTAATTTTTTATGATTCAATTAAGAATTGTCCTTTAAACCTTTCCCAGTATTAAAAGAAAAACATACAATTCAACTTCACATATTATGTCTTTTTCTTAAATTGCTGCCAGTCAGATGCAACTCATCTCAAGTAATTTCTGCCATGGATGAAATTGCTCATACTCTTGGGATTGAGACTAACTGATTCTACATTTAAGAGGAACCTTGCAATGTTCCAATTACAGAAGTCTTATGTCACACTACATCAGACACTGAGTTATTATAACTCAGAAAGAGGCAGATTCTCAAGAACAGGAGCAATAGCATGATGCAGGCTAAGTTAATGTTACTTGAAAGGACAAATACCTACTAGAAAAATTTGTTAAGTTCTTGACACAAACTAGTAAATCAGTCATTTTGAAAGTATTTCAATAGAATTGTCTTGCATAGCTGTTTTTCAATAAATATACTGATTACATAATTTTGAAATTAATGGGGGAAATAGAAAAAAATGCTGCAAAACCTTCTCATAAATCTATGGGGTTTTTCCCCATGGGTTAATTAATTAAGAAATTAATTAATTAAAATTCTTATTTTCCCTTTTTTGCTATGTGCAAGACAATTCTATATTTTACTAGATATATAGTTTAGTTTTCATAGGTGTCTGAAGGAAGTACTGTGCTTATTTTTGGCACACTCCAAGTGGCAATCGTACTAGCACTAGTTTATCCATTCAAAATCCCAATATTTCCTATGTTAATCTCTTTCCAACACACCATCTAGGATAGAAAAACTTATTTTAATGATCCAAACAGGAAGCTTATTGAATATGGCTATGTGGCTATGTATGTAAGATCATATTAACAGTTCTCATTCACCGGTGTACAAGCATATGAACTGTTAAAAAGTAAAAACAGAATTTAATTTACTAGCATGGACATATTTAGACTTTTCGAACAAACCAAGATGCTGTGTAAATGTATTCTTGCACCATTCTGTTTCTAAGATATTTTGTGTATGAGAAAAGTTCTTAGATTGATGAACCATGTGAGCCTTTTCATTTTACAAGGATCTGTACTAAGGGTTGTACTAAATGATCTGCAGAGGTCTCTTCCAACCCTAACTATTCTGATTCTGTGTTCTCTGTATATCCTGTAGTCCTCAGAGCTGCCAGTAGCCTCTGCAAGCATTTATATGGTAATCCCTTCTAAGAGACTGAATCCACAATATTTTCCACCAACACTAGGAAAACCAATTAAACAAGTAAAAATGAAGCAAAACAAACCAAAACCAGAAGAAACCCCCTGTCACCTGTATTACCATTTTAATTGTCTAATAGTTGCTACATAAGAGGAGTATGATTATCCAATGAAACAACATTCACTAGTGAAACAAATAAGAGCATTCCCAAGTTGAAGGAACTTGCATATTAGAATAATATATAGTTTAAACTTTTTCATCCTATTGTGACCTAATCTGTAGTGTGTGACATTTTGAATATTTTATGCAAGTGGAAAGAAAGATAAATATTCAGACAAGGATACTGATTTTCTCTTTTTTTAATGTTTTTGTTTGTTTTGGGTTTTTTTTCTTTATTTCAACAACTCTATAGCTTTGTCTTTTTTATGTATCCAATTCTCACTTCACAGTTGTTACCTTGGCCCCCTTGAGTCTTTGAAAGATTTTTTTTTCACTAAGAGAGTGTACAAAATTCTGCCCTAGATTCACTAATTATCAAAATTACTCTGAGACTATTGAAAAAATAAATGTTTTAAATTAAAATATTAAAAACAAAAAAACACCCCAAATGACAACGAAACAAAAAACTGAACTAAATCAAAGAAAACCATAATGGTGCTTTACTTCACAGCCATCCAGAATGACATTACTATTGGCTCCAAAGTGATCTTTCACTTCCTTAGAGGTTTTAAGCTGATTTCTCTATAAAAACTGAGATGGACAAAACTCGCTTTCCATTAAGATGAGAATAGGATTATCCGTTAGGGGTTCCTAAGGTGACTGACAGATCTTCTACCTTCATTAAATAAAGTTTTTTCAATCATGTTTGTTTACTAGATTTAGTTTAGTAGTTAAAGATGAATAGGCATCTGTTTCTTCATCTTGTGAAATGGTTCTGTAAAGGTTTTGCATAGACTTGAAAAATTGGCACCAAAAGGATAGGTCATCAGTGAATAACATAATCAGAAACTCATCTATGCAGGAGGCTACCAAATAGGCATATTTCCTTTAAATTATGCAGATTACAAGATGTATTTTTAAGAGTTGTGTCAATTTTACTAACTATTATGAATTACTTGCTTCTTCTTTAAACCACTTATTTTCTATTTCCTATAGGTTTTTTATTTGGTTGGGTTTTTTATTTATTTGCTTGTTTTTTGCTTTCTTCTCCCAAAAATTTCAGCAATGCGTTAATTACATTCTGGAGTGCAAAATATTTATATGTGACAGAATTTCATTGTGGTATTAATTAAAATGTTCTAAATTATGGATAAGGCTCCCACACTCCTAGAGCCTCTTATTTGTGTTAATCAGCACCTTCATGCCTAGATGTGCTTGTTTTCTGCCAAAGATTAGAGATGTAAACAACTCTTAAATTTTATTTAAAGCTGTATAATGTCATTTTGGATATGACTGAAGACTGGTTTTTAAGTGATCCACAGTTCAGTGTGTCAGCTTTTTGTGGCACAAGAAAATGTAGCTATAAGGTGCATAGCTTTAAAAATAGAACAGCTAATTGGACTGAGTTTCTCCAACTGACTTCTCCTTTTAATGTTTCCAATTAACATATGATTTTGTTTTCCTTCACTGAATAAATCAAGTAGAGGGAGCAGGAGGTATCTAATCTGGGTTTATTTAAGATATTCAGGCCAAATATTGAGTTGCTACCAACAACCATCCTTGCAGTGAACTCTGACGCATTTCTAGTTCAGACCAACACAGATTTTCATCCTTATGTGCTTCTGTAAACTGATATTTATGTTTCTGCATGATGCAGTGTAAAGCCACAGAGATTTTGCCATCCAGTTCCCATGACTAAATGCATCCCTCTCTACAGAACTGGAAAACATTTGGTATTTAAACCCATGAAAATACAGTATCTGAAAAAAATGGAATTAAGAACCTTGATTATTAATGCCAAATACTAAGTCCTTAGTTGCTTACAATTAATTAGCACAGCTAATTAACAGACCATAACCAAATAGACAGTTAAGGTAGGTCCTTTCCTTTCTCAGAGTGGAGGCCATGTAGTGAGGAGAGACTTAACACCTACAGATTTAAGTCTTCAATGCTCTTGGTTCTCTGTTGCCCTGCTCCAGCACAGGCTTCAAATCCTTTTCTGGCATCTCACCACAGTTTACTTCTTTGTCTCCAAAATTATAGTGAGTGTTACTGAGAAGTTTTAGAGGAGCCATAGATGAATAGGCTTAAGAAAATGAGTGATTTCACTGACATGACAACAAAGTAAAAGATAAACTCATGATAGCTCTGATAAATATGTCCTTTACAGAAGCAAACTGTTACAAAAGTACAACAAAATATTTTATGCCTACTAATTCTTCCTATTAATAGGTGAATATCTAAATTTTGCAGAGCCAATAGAGCACTAGACACCATTATTTCAGTTGCTTAGTAAGGCAAATACCATAATCACAAATATTGCCTCTTCCTCCTCTCTCTCCCTTTGAGTTTTCGTTGCAGAACATCACATCATATGTCAAGGAATATCCTTTCCTGGCCAGCTGTCCAGGTTGTGTTCCCTCCAAAAGTCTCACCACCTGCCTACTTACTTTTGGGCTGGGAAGGGAGAAAAAGTAAAAGACTTGATGCTGTGCAAGAACAATTAACCAAAATCCGAAACAAAAGGTGCTAACACCAATTTAGCCACAAATACAAAGCACAGCAATGCATGGGCTGCTATGAAGGAAGGTGTCTTAATCCCAGTCAATCCCAGCACAGTTATTAAATTAGAGCTTTAGCAAAACCATATAGGAACAAGTGCTGACTATATGTTCATGCACAAATGGAAATCTCACTTGTCGCACTGACAAGAAAAAGGCATTTATTTTACCCATTTTAAAAAGAAGATATATTCAAAGTTTTCACTTGCAGTTTAATTTTATCTAATACATCATATTGCAGAAAAATACTACTGGTTATTTCTTGATCTTTGCAGGTAAGTGTTTTTCAGGAACTAATTATACCATATTGAATAAATGCCATGCCCTTTTAAATGTGATGGAAATTTCTTAAAATCATACAAATCAGGAAATCAAGTAAAAAAGTTATATCAATGTAGAAACTATGTTTTGGTTATGGAAATAGAAATAAATGCTTCATTACACAAATAACCTTGAACTTGGACCATGATGGATACTGTAGTTAACTAAACTGTATGTTGAGGTAACATATTTCACTGGAAATGGAAATATTTAGATGAAAAGGTGGGAAATGGATTGGGTAATAGGTAGTGTAGTCCATCTTTTGAAAGCACGATGATGAAAAGGACTCATTGAGACAGATGAGGTTGTTGTGCAGAGTTTAGCACTTATATACATATCAGTGTAATTATTCAGGTGGGTTTTTGTTTTTATTTGTTTCAGTGACTTGAATGATATTACTCAGACAAGCATGTAGGTATATTTTTACAGAAAACCTTCAAGAAAAATTTTTGTGTCTATTCAATTTTTAAATAATTTAAAAATTCATAATTAAAAAATAAAACATGAAAAATAGTTGATAAACCTCATATATTAAATCATGTTTCTTTCCACAGTCTTCTTTCAGCCTCTATTTCCTCTCTGAATACATTGCAATCTCACCTGCTCTTTTGTTTCCTCACTTTTTATGATTTTTCTTTCAGGTAGTATTTAATTACAGAATCCTTGATTTTTAAGAAAGATCTGTTTATTTTAAATTACAAGAGAAAAAGGAAATATTTACGATATATACAGAAAAGGCTAAAAGAATCCTAAGTATTACACCTTTTGTTGCTTAGGGTGACAGATGCATTGATGCAGACAAAGAAAATAAGGAACTAAAAAGGAAAAGTAATAGAAAGGTAAAAGGAAAAGAAGAAAATGAAATAAACATGAACTTCATTTATCATGCATCAAATGCATCACAAGCTGCAAATGCATCAAATATGCATTTGATTTCACTTTAGAATTCTATCTGCTTATTTTTATAAGCTCTTTTCACAATCAAAATATACAGTGGAAAGTGTTTATGACCTCTGAATATTATATCTTATCTAGATAAATAAATATCTAAACATTACTTTGTACAAAATAAACTCCATTCTTTAGTACAAATTGCCCAACCAGGTCTTAATTATGATAGCTTTTTGATCTGAAAGTGGTCCAAGATATCTAACATGACTAAATAATCTGTGTGGACTTAGATGATTCACTGTATAGTGTAAGCAAGAATGTTAGGAACTAAAATAACAGAAAAGTAAATGAACTTCAACTCAGTTTCTGAATGGAGACAATTATCGAGGTCTGCAGGCATCAAGGAAAATGAAAAATTAGGAAACTAAAAAGCTAGATGTTTTCAAATTATGTTAGGAGCACAGGAAATCTCAGAAAAGACATAGTCTTGAGATGGGGTAATATTTAACAAAATTATTAGGAAAGTGTAGAAATTAGAAGACCTAGAAATTTTCAAAAAATAATTTATATATTTTGAAGAAAACAGGAATATATCATATAAAAATGATGAAACACTTTATCTTCCTTAAGTAAAGGAATGTAATATTCTAATGGGAATCTATAGGGGATAAACAATTTTAAATCATCAGGTTTTGTTAACTTGCTTGTGGGACTTAAAAAAGAGCTGAGTGAGAAGATATGTGGCTTCCTGAAACCTGTTTTTAATGAATGTTGATGTACTACAGAAGTTTCGTTAAAAAGACGTAGAAGTAATGTTATACAAAATACTCAGGAAGAGCAAACAGGATGATTCAGATAGGGGAAATACTAATATCTGATTTTGTAAAAAAAAGTAACTAATGCTGTACTATAGCTTAATGTCAGAGTCATTTAAAAAGACTGGTGTAGAATAAATTATTATCAATGTAATGTGTGTATCACAAAATCTGAAACAAGTCTTCTCTGAGAATACACAGTATCTAAAATTTCCTTGAAAAATAAAGTTGCATTGTGAAAAATTTTGTGAAATATGGGAACTTCAAAAATGTTTTATGGTCTAGATGGACTGGTGCCATTCATGTTTCCCTAAGTTGTGAGAAAGTGAATGTAAGTTCATTGCTCTTGATTTCTCAATAACACTGAGATGTTGTGAGAAACTGGAGAAAATGATTACTGGTTCAATACAACTGAAGTGGGTGTGTGAGGGGTGTGCAGGCAGGGCAAGTTCTGCAGAAAGTGTAAGGGTTTGTTAAGTCAATGCTTTGAGAAAGGCTTTAAATTGATTTATTGTTGCTTTAAAATTTGCAAAGTACCTTGTTACACCTAAATGCCCTAAAATTTATGAGTAAAAGTTTGTGGTTCAACCTGCTGAGAACAGTGTTGAGTTCTTCTTTGTTCCTCCTCACGGAAGTGAGGTACCTTAAGGCCCTCTTAAAAAAATTTGCCAAGCAAGTATGGAAGTACAGAAGGTAAAGGAAGGACTTAACAATCATATGGAAGAAATGTAGTTAACCTAAGTGAATAGCAGTTTAATGGAGGTCAAAAAGTATTGACTCATCTAGGGAAAAGAATTAAGGGTGATATAGATGAAATGGTGATGATGTGTTTTAGAGAGGGGGAAAAAGAGGAGGATTGAATAAAATAATACTGTCACCAGTGCAATATTATTACTAAAAAAAAAGAATATTGTTATTGGCCAAGGAAAAACAACAAAGTAGTAATTAGGCTGAGGAAATAACATTATTCATGCTAAAAAAATTATGGTGGAAACTGTTATCAGTTCCTAAAATGTCAGTGATATAATTAGAAATCCTGATGGAAAATACTATTTAAATGACAACAGAACATCATACCTTTGTGGTTTAGGGGAATTAAATTTTTTAAGTGCAATATATTTTACAATGAATGAAAGGAATATTATTGGTCGAACAGCAGTAATTATACAAAATAAAGCAGTGTTTTCTTAAAATATTATGTGTATGATAAGCTGAAGTTTCCTAATATCATTTAGCAGATACATGAAAAATATTGGCATTATGTATTCTTCCTTGTGTGAAAACAAATTATTGGTAGATAACTACAAACATATATCTATATTGATATAGATATAGATGTAGATAGATATAGATATATATATATAGATGGTATAGATATATATCTGAAAACAAAAGAGAATGTTTAAAGGACTAGTCACGTGGTTATGGACTGTTCTTTATTTGTACTGACAGTATGAGTTATCTTACATCATGATAAAAGTAATTCCAACATAAAAAAAGAGATTAACTTCAAGGTACTGGTCTGTATCATCTTGCTTTTGTTCAATGACATCTGAAGGCAGCTTCCAAGATGAAGCTAAATGACAATATATGGCAAGACAAGCAGCTAAATGTTCTCACGCTTCTGGTCCCCCGCTAGTCATCAGGCATTGAAGATATTGATTACAAAGGAGAATGATGCATATTGCTAGCAAATCTGACAGCAGCATTTGAACACATCATTCAGTATTGAATAACACAGAGCTACTTGTCAAAGCAGAAAATGTTTCTGTTCACAAGGTCTTGCCAATTATTATCTTTTTCCTGATTTTTAAGAAGAGTGAATATCTTAAAATCTGTCAGACATACTTTGGTGATACAAAACACCAAAGGATGTTTAAGGATGCCAGATGTTTCTGACCCCAGCAGCTTTCAGATAACGTTAAGGATCGATTAAAGAAAATTTTCAGACTTCTTTATAGCATATCAATTTGTCCTTTGTAAACCAACATAAAGAAAACTGCTTAGAAATGGCCTTATTTAATGTCCAATGGGTGTTTAATCCAATTAATCTTAGTCCCTGTCCTTTTCATAATGAAATGAGTTTTGCTTTCAATTTAAGCAATAGCTTATTTCTTTGGAAGGTTTTTAATATCAGTTTCTTAATTGCCATTTATTCTTGCTATTACTCTATTATCAGGAGATTTAAATAAAACAAACTGCTCTTCACATTGTTTTGCTCTCAGGCACAAAAGAAAATATTCAAGACACAGAAAGTGGCACTCAGAGCATTGTAGAACTACTTGACCCTGCTTATTATCTTAGCATTATTTCAGATACCATTAAATCAGGGTAGGTTAGCAGGTTAACAATGCATCACCAGTACTTCAGTTTTCAGTGAACAGGAAAATACTTTCCAACATCTAATGGAGCTCTTTCTTTTCTATTTCCAAAACATATGAAATCCGTGATCATTTTGAGCATTGCCTTATTTACTGCATTAAAAAAAATGAAACTAACCTCTTAGTATCCTGATATTTTTTCAAAACCTTCTCTTTTTAAATGAGGCAAAAGAGCTTTATTTCTATTGCATGATAACTTTTTTTTT
Source organism: Orthonyx spaldingii (assembly GCA_013397795.1). Lineage (NCBI taxonomy): Eukaryota > Metazoa > Chordata > Aves > Passeriformes > Orthonychidae > Orthonyx > Orthonyx spaldingii. The sequence goes on from VZTJ01004890.1 coordinate 403,706, forward strand.
AAAAAATAGTCTTGCATCAAACATGTTCTCATTAAACTCCTTAAGATACAAGTTTTCCATGCCTTCTGCTTTGCAAAACAGAGATGAGGGGAGAGAGAAAAATGTTATTTGTTGAACGTTCTTTTTTGGTTTTTTGTGATGAAAATTTATCCACCCAGAATAAAAGAAAAAAAGGCAAAAAATAGTTAATTGTTTGAAAAATAAACAATGTGTGTGCCTTAATATAATGCAGTATTCAGAAATTAATTAATGGGACTATAGGGAAAAAAAAAAAGAAAAATTAAAAAATTAAAAAAGAGTTTTAGAAACCTGGCAAAACTTCAAGAAATAGAAGTGTTAAATAAATTAACACAGTAATTATGGAAGATACTTACCTCAAGTCAGTAGCTTGTTTCATTAGACCAGAATAGTCAATGACAACTTCTCACAAAGTAGTAGTCAGTCATCAATGTATTGATCACACCAGTGCCACAAAAATTATTCCTTTTTCTGCCCTTTCACTCATCATGCAACCACAGTCTCAGAGCAAAGTAAGTGAAAAACAACAACATAGAAAACAATCTAGTATGTAGGTGGCTTATTCTTAGTAATATAGACATTTAATTTTCTGGGAAAATGAAGAATTCCGTACTTACTGGAAAATGTGTTTTTTTAATGAGTCACGCATGATGCATACCTTGGAGAAATTAATTCAGAAATATAAGTTAAAGATACTTTCTGGCATTGTTATAGCAAGACGGTATTTACTTTCTTACTTGAAGAAATTTGTTGAAAAGATCTACAGTGATGTCTCTTCAGAACAAAAGATACACTGAAAAGACAGTGTTATACCTCATAATAAGGTATTGACTCTAATACCTTAAAGAGATAAATATGAAAAAGCTAGTGAAACATAACTACTTTTCCTACCAAAATTTCAAATACTTAACAAGTCTTACTGCTTCAAATTGACTTTTTTTTTAAAGGTAGTTAGTAGTTATGAAGCCATAAAACATATCTCCATTATATTTATTATTTGTTCTTTTCATAGTGAAATTAGTGTAAAATCTTTACTGAATTTATCTGAGTGATCTAAACATTGGGCACAAAGAGAATAAAAATTCTTGGTGTAGTTTATTTAGCTTCAGAAAAAACCAAAAGTGTTCTGTTCAAAAGCTAAAATTAGCTTCTTTAAAATAATATTGTGTGTTGTTTTCCTGAAGCTAACAGTGCTATTAGCCTTATTTAAAGTTCAAAACCAGTCTTTGTAAACTACAGAATGGACAATGTGCTCCTGAAATTTTAAGAATAAAATCCGTGTGATTTACATCATGAGAGCTTTACTTAATATTGTTATAAATAGTAAGGGAGGTTATAAGAGCAGAGTAGGCATGGATAGATTCTTCATATGCTATGTTTTTGTCTTTCGATGTATCATTATCGTAAGAAAAATAATAGTTTGTCTGCCAAGACGAATTAATATGTTAAGAGCCAATTTAATAAAAGCTCCCAGTGGTTCAAGAATTAAATCAAAGAAAGGAATTTGTTCTACTTAAAAGTAAATTTATGAATAACACCTATTAGAGGCAATGAAATGCCTTATTAACTTTAATGTTGTGAGTGGAAAAAAATTACCCGTTGAAAAAAAAGTCGCTTTGAAACAATAAGACTTGTTATAAAATGCAAATTTTGCTAGGAAAAGTAGCTAGATACCATGGATCTATTCTAGCAGTAGCCATACTAATGGTTCAAGGCAGAGAAGGTTACTGTTTTATTACATGTCTGGATCTTTTTTGGTTATTGAAGACTACAAATGGTAGGTCAATAAAAGCAATCTCTTCTTCTAAGACTTAGTGATGACATTAAAAATGTTCACTTTAGCTTGAAATGATTTTGTAAGTTGCCTACATCACTGGTGTCTATTCTTCATCATCATCATCATCATCATCATCATCATCATCATCATCATCTTATTAGTGCTCTTGTCTAAATATGTGGGATTTTTTATTATTAATTCATAACAAAATAGGTATAATCAGAGGATGCAGAACATACACAGAGAAAAACAATATTAAATCATTTAAAACAAATACCTCTGTAAATTAAAATGTCTGAAGAACCTAACACCTGTGTGAGCTGGTGTCTTCTGGACTGTGAAGACTTATATGCAGGGCTGCAATTACATGTCACAATATAACATCTAAAAGGTTTTAGTATTTACCCACTGAATCAGTAACATCCTACAGTATATGAATAACCTTTTCTTTAATATTTGCTATGTTTCTGGGATCCATAAAAATCAATGGATGGTACTGCCTTTTAAGCATATTAGTGTTTTCATAAAAAAACATTTTTTCTGGCTGCCTTAAGTTTTAATCAGCAAGACCTGATGGACCTTTACCTGGGTTTTCCTTCAGCTGATTACAGAAGCAGACAGAAACTCATACAGCACCCACAGCAGCTCTCTGTGCTCAGAGAAGTGTAAATTATATCTATAGCTTGATCTCCCAAAGACATGACTGTATCATCCTATCCCTGAACAATCATTGAAGTCCTTCAGTGAGACAGAAAGGAGAACATACTGCATGTATTTCATTTACAGGCCAAAGTTTTTGCAGGGGGGGACTACAGGGGTGGCATCTGTGAGAAACTGCCAGAAACTTCTCCCATGTCTAAGAGAGCCAATGTCAGTTGACTCCAAGATGGACACTCCAGGGCTGAATCCATCAGTGCTTCTGGGATAACAGATTCAGAAGGGGGAAAGAGTTACTGCTCATGAACAAATTGCAGCTGGAGAGAGGAGTGTAAACAAGTGAGAGAAACAGCTCTGTGGACACCAAGGTCAGCAAAGGAGAAGGAGAAGGTGCTCCAGGTATCGAAGCAGTGATTCCTCTGTAGCCCCTGGTGCAGACCATGGTGAGGCAGCTATAACCCTAGAGCCCATGAAGGTCTGCAGTGGAGCAGAGATTCACCTGGGAGGACCCACATCAGAGCAGGTGGATACCCAAATGAAGCTGTGATCCTCAGGGAAGACCGTGCTAGGCCAGGCTCCAGGTAGGACCTGTGGACCCTTGGAGAGAGGAGCCCATGATAGAGAAAGTTTGCTGGCAGTACTTGTGACCTGCAGGAGGCCCACACTGGAGCAGCCTGTTCCTAAAGGACTGGACCCCATGGAATGGACTCACACCAGAGACATTTGTGAACAAACCATGTTGGAGAAGCTCATGAAGGACTGTCTCTGACATGAGGGGTCCCATGTTGGAGCAGAGGGAAAGTATGAGGAGTCCTCCTCCTGAAGAGGAAGGAGAGGCAGTGAAAACGTGGAACTGACTGCATCCCCCATTCTCCATCATCCATCCCTCTGAGTTGTTCAGGGGAGGAAGAGAATTTGAGAGTTAAAGTTAAGCCCAGGAAAAAGAGAGGAGTGGGTTGAAGGTGATTTTTAATATTTGTTTTTGTTTCTTGTTACCCTACTTTTGATTGGTAATAAATTAAGGTAATTTCCCCAAATCAAGTCTGTTTTGTTTGTGATGGTAATTGCTGAGTGATCTCTCCCGGTCCCTATATCAATCTATGAGACTTTTTTAATATTTTCTCTCCCTTGTCCAGCAGAGGAGTGGAGTGATAGAGCATTTTTGGTGGGCACCCATTGTTCAGCCAGGGTCAACCCACCCCGTTGCAATACATAAGTAGATTTACAACACTGTGTATAACCATATCTATTGATAAGTTACAGAAGACATTTCTGCCCTGTCTAATCATCCTCCAAATAATGCAATGAAACCAAGTTGATTTTGCAGTATATCTAGGTAAACTCTTGTGTTGTTTGAGCTAATTAAGTTCTTTGTGTTTTCTTTTAGCTTTAGTCCTTTGAGGAATAGGAGAATATTTTATCATTGTTTTTCCATGACTACACTTTTATTACATCTAGGACATTGTGGTTTTTTCATCACAATTAATTACTATTAATTTAATAGCTTTACAGGCTTTGATAATTTTTTTTTATCAAGAGTAGGCACTGACTCCCAAAAAAGTCTGTAGAATTTATCTGCCATAAAATTAAAGACATTTGAAATCAACAAATTTTCAGGTTCATTGAACTGATATAATCAGGCTATGTTTCATGGAAAATACTTTCACACCATTGAAAAAGCAATGGTCAGTATTGATTTTAAAAGGTTTTGTACTGCCTTCTAGATCACGAAACTATGAGATTACATTGTGAAAAAATGAATATAAATGTAGATATCTCTGTTACTGTTCAGGGATATAACATCACTGGTTTACTAGATGATTAGATATAAGATATAATTGTCTCTAATCTTATGAAACATTTGAAGTGGAAGATTGTTACTTTTCAGAGAAGCCTTTGGCAAAAACCAGTGATAAAAGTCAAGTCTCCATTTATCTTGTATTAACAGTGGCAAACACTCTCCTTTACATTTCAAGGAGTTAAGTCACAGGAAGTTATTTCTTGGAAAAGTCATTGTCTTTTAGTCTGGATTTCTCAGTAGATCTAAGCACTGGTTCTTGAAGTTCAATGCTGTTTTAGAGATTAAGAATCAAGTGTATTGCAAAGTCTTATACTTTGGTATCTAAGTATGTCTGCATACAGGTATGTGTTTATTTCAGATTAAGGGTATGGAAAGATGTGGAATATATTACACATCAGAAGATGGCTCAGCTTCACTGCTGGTGCCTCCAACAATGAGAACAATTACAGAATGCACTGACATTTATTCACCTTTAGCAGTTCTGTTATTTTCATGTATTTGCCTTCCAGGAAAATTTTTCTAAATAAAAAGCATGTCATTTTAAAGGTGTTAATTCCTCAGATATTACACTCTTCAAGACGCTTTCCTTCCTCATATTTAAAGTGTTCTTCCACCCTTTACATTAATGTGTATGTTTTCCCTGCAGAAAAATCAAATAATTTCCAATTCTTGTGGGATTTGTGAAAGAACTAATGCCAGAGAGGATCTCAACATGCAGGTGCAATATAATTCCTCCTCCTGTGTGCTGCAGTGCTGGGCTTGGTAATGGCATGTGCTTAGCACAATGGGGAAATAAGATTGAGTGATATTTTACCAAGATTTTAGGATTCTGGTAGGGATGGACTACATTGTCCCTAAAGACCTTGTGAAAGGTAAGTATAATATCATGGGAAACAGAATGAGTGACAGATTGTGATAATCAAGATTTACTCAACAAGATTTTATTTGGAGAAAAGCTGTACACATGATCATGTGTAGGTTTAATTTTTGCACTTTGAGTGAAGTATTACTGGAACTCTATGTAGAATTATTGTGATAGGCATGATTTGTTGCAAGGCATTCTGTCTTCAACCCCCGTGGGAAGTTAGAACATTCATGGAATCATGTGAATAAAGAAATTCATTGTTATGTTGCATAGCTCAACTAATGCCACGACAATCAACAAGACCATGAAAGCTGTGTCTTAAAAAAATTTACACAACAGGAAAACATTTTGTTTTCTTCTCATTTTTAAGCTTAGTTATCCATAACCACGCTCTCACTCTATAAAGACAAACTGAAGCTCTAACCTTTGATTAGAGAGGTAAGAGTTTTCAGTGAAAATAACATTGGATTATCAGGATTGGATGTAGTTTTGATAGACATGATGAGGAGAAACTAGCACAAGTTAGAAAATGAAAAAAAAAAGTAACAGTGGAACATTATTATAGTTATGATGTAGAAAGCTAGTATGCTTTGAACTTTTTTATCTCAATATTTAGCTATCCTACTGTAAAATCATGTTATTATGTGTCAGTTAATATTGAATAGTAAATATTAACTGAATTTATGGAGAAAGAATTATACTCAAGGACATTCCACAATATCAATTGATTGCAGTTTCTTTGGAAATAGAGCTGAAAATCATGAAATATAGATAGAATTTTGAAGGGTGAAACATGACCTTCTGATTAATTTTAACTTTTAAGACAAACAATAGTATTCAAACTGTGCTTTTTTCAAAAACTGTGTTTAGGGCAAATGAAACTGCAAAAATAAATTGAGCTCATTTCTTTCTTGAGGTTCTTAGGGTAGATATTTGACATTATGTAATGAGGTATGTATACGGTTCAGGTATTAGGATCACTGGACCTTTTTAGACCTAAAAGAAAAACAAGCCCTGAGGCTCACGCTACTAATCTTAACAGGAATGCCAGTTAGTATAGGTAAGAGGAAACTGCAGTTCAGAAAGAAACAGATCCTTCTCTTCTGAAGTGACACCACTGAGCAATCACAGCCAACACTTGAATGAAACTCCTCTAGGCAAAAAGATGAAGCTCTGGAAGAAGCACTAGTGTTTCTCAATTACACTTCTGCAAAGGCCATCCAGTGAAAATGGATTGCAGAATAATACAGAGTGAACTTGCTAACTGGAAATATTTCATCCTTCATTGTATGGGGCAATGCCAGTGTTTTGATCTAATGGTAACCTACCCAAAAATAAGATATTTTTTCTTATTTTTGTACAATATATGTGTTCCCTAGAATGCTAACTTCATGCGGTGAAGGGGAAATTCTTGACTCAAATTGTGTGTCTATTCATATTTGAGAATTCAAAACTTTTTAATAACTCAAACTCAAATGCTTTTCCATTGTATTTAGAAAAAAAAGGGCATTTTCACACTTCAAGTGAGAATGAAGATAGAGTCATCTTCCTCCCAGAGGTGTCTGTTTCAAATTACAAGCACATGAATCAAGAACAGGGAAGACTTAGACGATTATGTTTACCTGTGCAAATTTAGTGATTAATAGTAGATTGGAATGCTTTGTCTTTATTACTTTTGCTCTCTCAAATGAAATTAGGCTCACAGCATAAAGAAAGAAGCAGTTTTTTAACTGCAGCACACATTGTTCACAGACATCATTCGTAAAATAACAAGACAGAATGAAACCAAATTCAGATGAAGAACAGATGCATTAATAGAAGCTCTGAATTTTTCTAAATTTTACTGAAAAATCTACATAAGCCTAAGAACAAATGTATCCCTCCTGTTCCTGGGCAGGCTACTTGGCATAGCAGAAAACCCCCTGAGCTCCGCAGCCTTGCACTTCAGTCCCTAATGAGTGGCAGTGAGATGCCTCTGCAAAAGCCAGAGCAGATGAATTTTGAACTAGCTGAGCCAGTGTCTGAGCTTATTTCAGCTCTGAGATTGCTGTGAGAACAACCAGCAAAGCCTGCAGATACCATGACTACCTGCAGACAGTCGGCAGGTATAATTGGCTACTCTGAACTGTAGAGGCCTATATGTTAGCTCATGTCAGTACAATATAGAATAAACTCCAGGACTGTAGCTGTATTAATTACAAGGGAAAGGAAAATGCTAGTTGCTTCTAGATACATACAGTAGACCCTTCTCCCCCCATACAGGTGAAGTAGTATATGCTAAAGTATTAGACTCTTTTTTATAAATGACATTTAAATGAGCTGAGAAAGCAGGGCCTAAAACACAATCAACACCATGTTCTGAAAGATATTGTCCCTGTAATCTCAGTCCTGTTTTAAAATAGGAAATACTGAAAATGCTACTTCTAAATTTTTCTTTTCAGTTATTTATAGATATATTTTTTTCAATTTCAAACTATTGCTCAAACATTTCCATCGCCCTCAAAAAAAAAAAAAAAAATCAAGCTTTTTTGTCCTACTTGTTTGTTGGGGTTTTTTGCTTCTTTTAGATTTTTTGTTCTGGTGGGATTTTTTTTTAGGAAATAGAAAAAACTTCTTCCTTTCAACTGGTATTATGCTTTTATCTGAGATTTTTGTTGTCCTTTCACCTCGTTCTTGTAGCTTCTTTTTCTTATTTTTCACAATGCTAATTTGAAGCTGCTTCTCATATTTATTGGTGTAGATAATTTCCTTCAGATTAAAGAGCAAATATAAAGTAAATAGCATATTGTCTTAGTATATAATATGCTCTATCTACACAGAGTTTATTAATAGTGGTAGTTTTAGAAGTAGAAGCTGTATTAAGGTGTGAAAGTGTGCACTGGTTAGAAATCCTAATTTGCATTTAAGCACATATGAAAATTTCTAGACCACAAGTAAAAAGTATGTATATAAATGCAAGTCAAAACCTAAATAGTAATTTGGTTATATTAAAGCTCATGGCAACTTCAACAACAGCCAGAATATTTATATGAAACCATTAATTTTTAAATTGGATGTTAAAAAACCAAAATTACTATGTTTGCCATTAATTGCTTAGGTTTTCTTAATTCAAAATTTGTGACAAGGAGTGGTAAGATAAATGTGTTTTTATTTTTTCTCATATATCAAATTGATGGCAGTGTTCTTGCCTAAATAGTCCAAAAATATCCAGCTATCAAATTACTAATAACAATATTTATGTTTTGAAAAAGTTATCTGTATCTGCCGTTCTAGCAATCACTTAATATATACCGATCTTGTATTCTAATGCAACTCTGTCTCCATGAAAAAGTAACCAGATAATTACTTCATATTTATACAATATTTATACATTATTTATAGAATACAATATAGTAATATAATATCATATCATATCATATCATGTATATCATATCATATCATATCATATCATATCATATCATATCATATCATATCATATCATATCATATCATATCATGTATATCATATCATATCATGTATATCATATCATATCATATCATATATATCTAATATAAATATATGAAATACATTTTTGGCAGTCATAAAATTTAAAAGCTATAATTAAAACTCATAATCAGAAAATAGTCTCAACATTTCTCCTTTCTCTTGCCTGGAAGTGTGATCACTGGGAAAAAAAATGGTATGCAATTTTTAATAATGATGCATCTGGGAAAACAAAATTTCCATTCTGCAAAAAAATTTATTTGATAATACTCTAATTCTACTTGGATGAACAGTTACTCAGAATCTTTCTGCAGAAGAAGTTGATAAATTATTTAAAACCTAAATTCCCATTGTCTGAATATCTTTTTAAGGATAAAAATCAACATTCTTACTGAGTACTTTTCTCTCTGATAAGAAGAAAAAAATATAAAGAAGAGAAAATATACATGGAAGCCACCTATTCTTCAGAGTATGGCCCTTAAGAGAAATGCACTGTGAAAACTCTTTACTTGTGTATATTTATACAGGATCCTTTTATATTCTTTTGAAATTATTGAAGTTTGTCCTCTGAAGTCTTACTTTGATTAATAGTCTTTTGGTTTATGGTTCCCTCTGCAATAAAAGCTCATGGGAAATTTTTAAAAAACAGAGTTAAGTTCAGAAGGTTAAAAATCCTTTCTACATTTCTCTTATAGCCAGGAGCTCAGCTTTATTCCTTGTCACAACTCTGCAGAATGTTGGTCTGCTTGCACCAGAAGACACCTGTTTTTAGCAACCTTCCACCATGGGTTTGTCAGTCTCTCATATTCAGTGTTTTAGAAGAAGGAAGGTTTCATTTACTATAAAGCTTTTTATAATACAGGATACTTCAATTTGTATTAAAAATAAAGTGAATACAAACACGTTAGAATATTGTATCTTCCAAAGTGACAGTATGTGTGTAGTGGTTTGAGTTCG
>VZTJ01004891.1:923-18770 GCA_013397795.1 Orthonyx spaldingii
TAACTATTAAGCAATAAAATTGACTCATGCATTGTGTACAGAGATATGGAAATGAAAAATCCAGTCTCAGACACTATATCAGCTATAACTACGTCTTCTTCCTTTATGGCTTTTACTGCAGAGTTATTAATAAGCTTCTCAGCTGAAAATTCAAAATAAATACAGGTTTTAGAATATGAATAAATTTATTAAGCATTGTTCATAACTACTAGATATTTATTTAGAAGTATACTGCTATAAGTGTGTTCACTTTCACTCTTCCAATGCTCTTCCCATCCCACCCAAGGGAGTGAGCAAATGGCTGTGTGAGGCTTAATAGTTGGCTGGGGTTAGACCATGACAACAACTAAAACTAAACCAAAAAAGGCTGCAATTCTCAATTAATTAATCCTTTTGTTTACTCGGGGAAGAGATAAGATTCAAGCAAGCTGAATTTTCTTCTATTTGTTTCTTTAAAAGATTCAGTTTCCTTTTGACTTAATGCTTTCCTTGTCGTCTCTAGTCGTTAGCCAGGGCTGCATGTGATGCACACAACTACCTGAAATCCCAGATGGTAGGTTGTGAAATGTGTCCTATCAGTGCCGGTGTCAGGCCACTTGGCAGAGCCCTACGTTATCGGCAGTCCGTCATGCTAGCAACTCTCAAAATTGCCTCTGGGTCAGTCATGTGCTCTTGGCTTTTATTAACTCTGTGAGGGGATTTGAGTTCTCCTGGTACTGTGTTCCATTTAGATTCATAGATGTTAAGGCCAGAAGGGACCACTGTGATTATCTAGTCTGACCCTCTGCTTAACACAAGCCACAGGATGCTCCTGATTTAATTCCTGTTTGAAGTGTATATATTTTAAAGAAGAAAACATCCAGCCTTGTTTAATATCTCCAGAAGAATATGCCATGACCTCAGGCATGTTATTTGAAACATTATTTACCTCCAGTGTTAGAAGTGTACACCTTATATCTGGCATGAATTAGCATGGTTTCAACATTCAGCCCTGGGCTTCTGTTGTGCTGTGCTGGATTGAAGAAGACATCCATATTTTGTCCTCTTGTTATCAGGTCATGCCATAACATTTCCTTTGTTAAACTATGCAAATAACTCTGCCAATGTTTAGCTATGAAGCTGTTTTGTGTTAAACTGACATGATTGTTTATACATGTTATGGATAGGTGACACCAAAATCTGTAATGAAAATCAGTGAATACGATGCTAAAATGGTTGCCAGTGGAAGGGCTCTCTAGTATTTATCAAAGTGGTTATTTTCTGTGTGCAAAATACAGGAATGTTTTATTGCAATACAACACCCAATACCTTGAACCAAAACTTCAAAAAAGTGTGGAGTACAAGGAGCCAGGCAGTCTAGAGCAGTACACGGCAGCAGGACGGCACAAATACTGTCATTTCAAAATTCAGTTGAGGCTGGATGGAGAAGATTTTTCCCACGAGGACAGTCAGACATTTGCACAGACTGCCCACATTGTGCAGTCTCAGAACTTGAGGACTTTTAAGCCCCAACTGGACCATTCTGTTCTAACCCAATAGCTGACCCTGCTGTGAGCAGTAGGTTGAACCAGGGACCTCCTGGGGTCCCTTTCAGTTTTAATGGCTTTATGATTCTACAGTGTCATAAGACGCTTCAAGACACAGTGTCATAAAAGTTTTTCCAGCTTTTCATATGATTTTAAAAGCATAAAAATAATACCGTAACAAAATGGTTTACATTAACTGTTTAAATGGTTTTGCCAGCACTGATATTTTAGTTTATGAATAAAAAACCCAATATTTTCTTACTTAGATTTCTGATTATAAAGCAAAAAAGTTTAGTTGTAATAGATGTACAAAGTTAGCAGAAAGATGTGTGCTGTTTTCTTTTGCACAGTGTAATGTCTGTATATTGTTATTGATATAATTAATGTAATAATTAAGACAACAGAAAGAAATTGTTTCCTAAGAGAATATAAGAACTAGTTGATCATAACAGAATAGAATAGTTTCATTTGGAAAGAACTTACAGTGATCATGTAGTCCATTTGTCTGACTACTTCAGGGCTACTAAGAGTTAATTCATGTTATTACTAAAGTCATGTCCAAATGTCTCTTAAACACTGACAGGCTTGGGGTACCAACCACCTCTCTAGGAAGACAGTTCCAGTGTTTGACCACCATCTTGGTAAAGAAATGTTCCGTAATATTAAAATCTGAAGCTTGCCTGATGCAGTTTTGAACCATTCCCATAGGTCCTGTCACTGAACATTTGTAGCATATACAACTATATAGAAATGAAACAATCCATGCAAAGAAAAATCCCTGAATGAAGCTTGTTTATCAAAAATACAATGTACTGAAATTTTATTAAGTTTGCATTCATTCAATAACTGCATATTTAAAAATATTTGGATTTCTGTAGCTTGAGGTATGAAAATGTCTGCTGAGGGGTGCATTACAGCTTTCTTCCATTTGTACTGATTACAATAAACCAAGAGTGGCTTCACTTTACTAAATATAGTGGTAAAATGAAATGTTTTCTTTTCATGATATTTTGTTGTTTAGCTGGCCAAGAACAAAGAATCTGATCTGAGGGTTACTATCAGCTGGACATGTGCTATATCAGGCAAATCCCCTTTAAAGTCCTTTCCAGGTCAAAATACTTTTCAGAACAGACAATGATGGCTTCATGTTCAACTACATTAAATTATGTCCAGACAAAAAATTAATCCATTGTAGATCTTTCTACAATGATGACCCTCCTTTGCTTTCTACCCCTCCCCTAAATTTGTTAATCTGTAAATTTGATCAGTAGTTGCTCTTTCTTTTCTTTAATATTGACTTGAAAAAATTTGTTTGTTTGACTGAAGATGACTATATGTCCTGCTGGAAATATTTGCCCTCAGATAATTCCCCCTTTACAGTTCAAAGTAGAGGCAAGTCAGCAGTTTATTTTGTATATCTAGTCTGTATCTGTTAATTTTTTCATGTTTTGTTTTATCATTCAACATGTCACGTTAACCCAAATATAATTCCTAGTAGGGTTTTATGTATAAGCATTTTCATTCTACCAAGACTGTTACCTGTACCAGTCAGACTTGCAATCTCATGAAATAAGATTCAGATTAGTTTAATAACATCTATTTTGTGCTAAATGTTGACTGGTGCTTAATATCCTCCTTAATTGTTCATTGCTTTTGTCTGATATAACTTGTTCTATTATTTTTCCCAGAATTAAAGGGTCATTCCATTTAAATTTTGGCAAAACGTTCTCTTGTCCTCCTGAGCTTCCTGCTTGCTCTTACAGCTATAGAAAACTTGCCCATGGATCAACATAGTTAGCTTTGAAACAATTTGGATTTTCCTGTAAATGTCCAGCTTAAGAAACTATTTCATGTCTGTCTTAGTTGCTGTTCAAATGCAAGATATTTCATAATCACAAAGTCATATTGTTTTTGATGTGTTGAAAGACATGTATAAAATCATTGTCTAGTATCTTCATACTGCAATCCTTCATGCATACCTTTCATTTTCTTTGCATTCCTGAAATTCTAACCCATTTTTTTCTGAAAAAAATACCAGCTGAGTCCACTAGCTTCCTTGCTTAGTATGACTTTTAGGATATGAACTAATTTGATGGGTCATCACTGGATGATGTTTACAAATTTTTCCTCTACGTGGGAAACAAATAAAGGGATTTGTGACTTTATTCCAATGATTGTTACACCATATATGTCCATCACTTGATTTAATGGTTGGAATTTGCTACATATTCCAAACTGAAACTTCCTCATGAAGGCCTTGATCCTGGTAACAATAAATTCTCTCGGGAAGATTTCACAGCCAGTCCCAGACTGCGTGTGCCTCCTGGTGTGTAGAGCCTGTGAGGGGTGCAGGAGATGGTTGGAAGACTCAGGGTTTTTGGAGAATCCACTTCCCTTCACATACCCCAAACTGTCCCAAAGACCTCACAGAGCTTGTACCCAGCGAAGAGCTGAGCAAGGAACCAGAATAGGGCAGAATAACCTTTTGGTCTCTTTCTTCATGCTTGTGCAAGGCTCCACTTAAAGGAGAAGGCTCTTTGAGACAAAATTAAATAAAAGTTTATGAATAGAGTCAGTATTTCTTCCAACAAATGTATTTGAACAATGCCATCATATCCTTGATTGAGACTGAAGAATAAATTTTTTATAGATAGAGACATCACTAGCTTGCTCCAGTGATATCAAGATGAAATACTAGATAGTAGTGACTTAGTACCTGCTGAACACTTCATGAGTTTATACAGGTTGTTTTCAAACTGTAGCTGATTTAATGTTGTTTGCACTCATCTGTTTGACAGCCCTTTCAAGAATTTTTAAAATTTCATTTTGCAAGAGAGTATTTATATTCTTAAATGTATTTTGGGGGAATAATATCTGGCAATTATGCAACACTTTCACTTAAAGTTGGCTTTGAGGGAGAAGGATTTAAAGAAGGAAAGAGTAAAAAAGGGTTTATTCTCTGGTTTGCAATTTGATTGGAACTGAGTATTCACACCCGCTGTGAGCAACCACTAAATTAGGATTCTTTGGAGAAATAACTGCATTAGCTGACCATACACCACTCTCCATACCAAGACTGATTCATAGGTGTGTAAATACAGATCTGGAAAACATTGTCATTTATGTTTCTATGTCTTCTGCTACATTTCTCATTAAATTCAACTAGCCATAGAAAGCTGATTTAACTCAAAAGAGGATAAAAAGTGGTACCAGGATAGTACAGTGAGGTAGAGAGAAAAAAGCACTCAGTTATTACTAAAAGTAATTTAATTTCCCTCATAAAAATGTCAAAGTACATTTCAATGATTTTTCAAAGGAAAATCAAGATTTTTCCTTAGAGTAGAGAAAAGGACAGCTAAATAATACAAACCACTGTATTTTCAATGTAGGAAAACTGAGTTTTAATGGTATTGAATATTTCAATTGTTTGAATTAAATTCTGACAAGCTCTGCTGTTTGGACTTAAAGTCTCAAGGACATTATGGTTGAAAACTTTAAAATCACCAGAGCTAGCTATTCATAAACTTAATTTATGCATTTGAACCTGATCTAGATTAATACATAAATAGCAGCATTGATCTGTCAGATCTGAGAGTCTTAAAAATCAGTCTATTTAGGGATACCCTGCTCCTTTATCACATCTTATCCAAGCAGTCTTTAAATTTCCTAAAATATTTTCTATTTGATAGCTTATTTGATAGTGGTGATATGGAAAGTTGGAAAGTATGAGGAATGAAGGATATTGAAGGAACCTATGCTCATAAAATATAATAGGGTTGTTTGGGTTTTTTTTCTTCTATGATAAGCATGTGTCTTTAGCCTTTAGAAGATAATTTAAGCTTTTCTTTTCTGCCTTTGACTAATAAATCAAGAGAAAACATACCATTTACCATAATGGTACCTGATTCCAGTAATGCATCTGGACTGAATGATTTGGAAATTTTGGAAATTGAAATTCCTTACAAAGACATCCCAAAACCAATTTAGGGGACATTTCTGTATTTTTCATTTTAGTCACATTTATAATAACATTGCTAGTGCATCAACGCAAACTGCTTGTGACTTCCAATAGGCTTGCAAACCAGGACATTTTCTGAATAGGGGAGCAAAGATATAAAGACAATTTTATCATCTGTGTGTGAATAATTTTTAGAATTCTGTAAACTAGACTGATTAAATTTCATAGAAATTATTCAAGAATTATGTGAATGATTTTTAATCCTTAGAATTCTTTGTCAACAACAATAATGACAAAAGATGTCTTTTCAGAAGTAAACAGTCACAGCATTGATTTCAAAATCTAAAGGATGTCTGTTATTCAGATCACTAAATTTCAAAACTCCATTAATTTTGTATAACTTTAAGACCTTGTACATGCATATTGGGGTGGAGGGTGTGTGTGAAGGAGATGAGGGTAGAGAAAGATTTTAGATTTAATTGAAAGGAGAAGGTACACTCATAGACAACTGACCCATTCCTTGCCCAAATACTTGTAATTCAAGACATATATAAGCTCCAGTGACTGAAGGCTGGATGTAGAATTCCCTGCCTGCAGCCTTTAGCCAAGCTAGAGGCATTTCTGTAATATGCAATATAACAATTATTATCTTTATTTTTGAAAAAAAAAAAAAAAAAGAAATTGATATGCTGTAAAAAAATCCCAAGTTTTCTTTCTTGGGCCCTGCTTCCTATTCTACCCATCTCTAACACAGTAGCAGCACAAGGAGGACTCTAAATCAAAACCAGAGAAGCCAGATCTCCCCCTACAGGTGTAACCAGGTGTCATTGGCAACCTCCTCCATTTTCTTGTATGTTCTTGACAAGGTGGTTGCCCTTGATCTACTCATCAGCCTGACTTGGTAGAAGAGGTCATAAATTGTGAGAACACTCTGCTTCTGAACCTTTGCTTTGCATAGGCTAAATAGGCCGAAATTCATGAGTGTGTCAATACAAGGACATTTCCCAGAATTCAAACAAATGCAATTTATTTGGCATTCTTTTGAATTTTTTCCAATTCAAAAAATATTGCTTTGAAACTCAGAAATAATGATATTCCAACAATATCACTGACACTAGCAATCCTACTATCACCATATAATATGAAGTCCTTTTGCTATTCTCTTTTTGTTATAGATACATTTTAAAACTGTGTGGATGCTAAGCAAAATAAATTCCATGAAGTTACCATTTAATTTGATAACTTGTTGGACTGCTGTTTGATTTACATCAGGTTGTGGTGCAAGCTGAAAATCAAAGGTTTGTTTATTTTCTCCTGCCCTTTTCTGTAAAGATCCCAAATTTCAAAGGTGGATGCTGATTTTAAATACCTTCATTTTTAGTTCCTTACACTGATATGCCTGGGTGGATGTGAGGGGGCAATGCTAACCAATTTATAACTTATTTTCTGAGTCTAAACTAATCCTTTCCTTCCCCTACAGACAGTAAAGACAATAGGCACCTCTAGAGCCTGGAGATTTCTTCTTACTATAAGACCTAGATTATTCCTGGAAATACCTACATATAAGAGCTTGCATAATTATGTCACATATGCAGAGTGTAATTTTTTTTAAATTAAGGTCAATGAAATTAATAAATGCTGATTATCAACAAAACATGTCAGTGGGATCAGGATATGTTCAATGGTTATGAAAATTATGTAGCACTTTAGTCTCCACAAATAAGCACATTAACAATTAGCCCATTTCACTATCAAAACTCTCTGGTGATATTAGTCACAGCATTGCCTTCAGATTTTAGTTAAAACCAAGTTTACATGTTCTACATTTTACCTTTTACAGAAACAATGCAATAACACTGTATTATTAAGACCTTACCAAATACATATTATGATTACAGTATGAAAAATGGAGACTCAGCATCTGAGATCAATATTATCCAGGATGTAGGGATGTACTGTATCTATCTGTTCTGGCAAAAAATCCTTCAATTGATTTTCTAAATACCTTTGGGGCTGTGGGGTGGGCAGGATAGAAAATCCTCTCTTTAACCTCAGCTCAAAATTGCTGGGTCTGTGTTTCAAAGACCTTTTGCTGTCCTATAAATCAGTGGAATGAATGCTTCCATGACTGTGTGTAAATAAGCCTCACACTGCTTATTTGCTGTGCAGCTGTCTAAAATAATCCCCTAAAGGAACAACTTGGCCCATATTGTCTGTTTTGGAGAGCTATTTGTTTATAATCTTAAAATGAAGGGGGTTCACAAAATAGAGGTACAATATTCATCATCAAGAACTAGGACATTTTTTGTAATAGATATTTGTAATGAAACAAAAAAGGATTGATGTTGGAACATTTCATCATAGAAAATCTTTAGAAGCAATGTTGTATGTTTGAGGAATACTTACATAGTCAATGATATAAATAAAAAAAAATCGGCTGTTCTAAAGACACACAGCAAAGATATTCACTTAAATTTCTCTATCAAATAGATATTACAAGAAAGTGAATCATTACAGTATTAATTGTTTTGCTTAAACATATGTTATACTTCAACCACATTAAAAATAACAATATGTGCTTAATTTCTTCAGAAAGAAAAACACCTACAGATGATGAGGCCTTCTAACTATAAAAAAAAAACCCTAAAGCATCCTTTAAAATATCATTATTAAGGCACAACAGACTGTGGGTCTCATGAAAGTGAATCAAATTGTGGCTAATCCTGGAAATCAAGTTGGATGCTATTTCTCATAAAAAATAACTGAGAAAGAAGTGACTGGCAAGTTACCTTGAAAAGTCTTCATATTTTAGAAGCAATTATGAAACAGGATTTTGCAGTACATGAAGGGCATGATTCCCGAAATAAAGAAAATGTTGCCCTGAGGAGAAATTATTCCCTTGATGGTGTATTCCTTTTATTTACAAACTCTATATGGTAGTCCCAGGAACCATTTTTACTGCTGTAAAAATTTTACTGCTATTCCACTCAGTCAATATTTGTTTAATATTTACAATACAAACACATGCTGAAAAAAAAGAGGTGATGTTCTAATGAAGATTCTGCAAACCCAGCTCTTGAGTTAGTAACTTTGCTTAAAATGCTGTAATTTTTTTTTTATTATTATTCCTGGAGACCTATTAGTACCTAACCTTAATTGGTAATTTTCTGTTCAATATTTATCATTTAGATTACATAACATTGACTTATTCTGTACTTTAGATTAAAAGGCTAAAGTTGAAGCATTCAGCTCTTTCATACACCACCAGTAGAAGTGATTACAGATGTATTAATCATCCTTGCTTATGTAAACAGTCGTGACATTGAATATAATTTAACAAGGGCAAGCTTCAGAGCTGAGATTCGTGTAAATTCATTGCTAAAATCCAAATGCTTCTAGACTTTCAAGAAAGACAATGATTTTCCTAACAGTTTCCCCATCATACTTTTTAACTTTTTACATGTGAGAAAAATGACAAAATATGGTCTCTCATATTCACAACAATTCTTCCCCTGATACCCAACAAAACACATCAAACTTACACAAAATAGGACTTCTCTGTACAATGGACACTCCCATTTGGCCATATTTATACACTATCTATTTTTTGGAAAAAAAACACTTAATGAGGTACGTAGGTGAATTGCAGTGAGTTTAGTACAAATTAGAAAAAATTGTAGTAGTCTAAGACAGCATGACCATTGGGAAAAGACTAAAATATTTGAGTTTGCTTATCTTAGAGAGGATGTAAGGGTTTCTCCTAATTTATGTAAAGGATTTAAAAGCAAGACAGTGATCAGTTGTTCACTGTGTCTGTGAGGGACAGCACAACTAGAAAACATTTTAACCTGTGACAAAAGAGATCTGGGTTAAATATTAGGGAAAATGCTCTCACTACAAGGACGCACTACAATAGATGGTGCCAAGATACAACCTCTTAAGTAGGTCATTTTAAAGAAAAGTTGAGAGAAAAACTATTTCCAGATGACCTATTTAAAGTCCAGTCAATGGACGGACATTGTCAGAAGTGGACAGTCTTTCAGGGGTCTTTGTTAGCCTGCATTTTTCTTTCCCACATTACAAGCCAGTTGAACTGACAGAAATTCAGAGGAAGCCAGGAGTCCTTATCACACAGAGGTGAATAGATGCTGGCCATCTTTTTTGAAAGCACTTTGTTGCTGCATAAGGTACCAATTTCATACCTTATTCTGAGTCAGCAGCACAGACAGGAGCCAGGAAGTCGAAAGTATCACCTCTCTTGCTTTTTTCTCTTGCTGACTCTTGAAGTCTGAACCCAGATGCATGCTGTGTGAAGTTTCTCTTGTTGATATCTTGTGAAGCCAGGATGGGAGGAAATGACACTTGGAGTGAAAGATCTCATCAGGTCTCTTGTCTTCCTCCACTTCTATAATTCAGTGAATATACTGAAGAGCAAAAAGAACAAGTACTCTGCAGAAGCACAGACTGTTCAGGTGTATTAATGTTGTTTCACTTAGTTTTCTCCAGCCATGGCCCTCCTAGGCCTAATCCAAGGTTTGAATCTTATTTTTAAAGCTGTCAATTTATGAGATTGAATGCTAAAGGTCCATCCCACCCCTGATTCATAGCTATGTCCTAGAGAACTCACTGTCACCATTGCAGAGACACAACGGAGTCATGAGGCAAAAAAATCTTTAGGAGTACTAACTAACTAACTAACTTCTGATTTTCTATGGTAAAATTTTGTTCAAATCTTCTTTCTACACAGTAGTTAATAATCCATTATCATCTGTGAAAAAGAAGTAGGGAATAGAGACATAATATGGAATATAAATTCTGCATGTGTACTCAAAAGAGTTCTTAAGTACTTGTTGCTGAGTAAAACATTCAGATCTAAAGAAACTTGCTTTTTGGAGGTCCTCAACTAAGAGACCTCTCAATCAGGTCAACTCACCTGGGTAAAGACTCCATCTTACAATCAGAAAGTCTGAACAAACCCATTTATTATTTTCTAGGATGTTCACTTAGATTCAGTGTTCACTGAATGGAACAAATATTTTGAAATCATTAAAAGAATTTTGACAAAATAGTGTTGTCTCATGCAGTAGTATTTTGATAAAAAATTCACATCAAGTTGCAACAGCAGAAGCAAAACGCTGTCTCTGAAGTGCTTAAAGGAGCTGTCTGTACCTATACAGACACATTTGCACCAGCACTGGTTCTATAAGCAGGATGCACAAATTTTTATGACTTCTAAAATTTTATTCTTTAGATACCAGATTGTATCCTGTTGAATTACAAAGAATCCATTTAACCACTGCTGTAACAACTCTTGAAATGTTTTCTACTGTTTTAGTGTTTGGCTGAATTTTGTGTAGATGAAGGCTATACTATCTTTATTACAAATTATGCCACTTTAGTCCATCACATAAGGGTATTTGTTCTATTATATTCTTTTAATGCTGTCATACTTTTGGATTTATTTTCTCTTTACTTCTGACCATTGTTCACTGTTTTAAGGCATGAAGCTCTTCTCACCATGTTTCAGCTGTTTAGTTCTCTTAATGTAATATATAAATTCACAAAAAATATTTGCCAAATTAACACAGATAACTTCCAGTTGAGAAGAACTGTGATTCCTATGCAGCTTGAGAATTCTCAGTAGGGCTAAAAATAAGATTCAAAGAGGGAATTTTTTTCTCTTTTATGTTACTTTTATGAACAAAGACATAGTAGAAATTACTCAGCTAGATATCATGCAATTTAACAGAACCAGAATTACATAGCAGGGAACCTAAAGAAAATCTTGGGAAGAGATTTGTTTTCTGGTCACTCTTCTTCTGTCTTAATAGGTTACATTTGATAATCTTTCCTGAAACAGTTTTTCTCAATGAGAAAGCAACGAGATTTAAACATGACTGTTTCTGTAGTCAACCTTTTCTGTCAGTATTACTCTGATTTAACAGCACAGAAACTTCCACAACAGAGGGTCAGTTACCGGTGGACTCTTCTCACTGTATCTTGGATCCACACTGGGAAGGCCAAAAGAGAGAACGACATGACTCAGCTGCACAATGAAGGCAACTCAGCTGTCTGGTCCTTACTGGTGAAGGTCACTGATGGCACATACTTATGTAGGTATAAAGGTTTTGTGTGACAGTGGTAGTCTGAAATCATCTCTTAGTTTCATCTTCAGTGCAGCCAAGTACATTAAGATCTGCCACACAAATGTTCAGTCATTTACTCATTCCTATAGTTTTCTTAGCAAACCCATCTTCTCTTACTGTTATTTGACTGCATTTCAACTGGCTTTAAAGAAGTGATTCCCCACTGTTCTCTGCCCTGCTTAGGAGCAGCAATCAGTTACCTTATTCCTTATCAGTCTTAACATTGGAATGGCCAAGATTGAAGATCTGCTTCAGAATCAACCCCTTCCTTCCCAAATTGTCCCAAGAAATGAGTATTACGATTCTTGTTCATTTGCTTTTCACTTGTGTTTTGAAGTCTCAGCCATGGACTGGAACCCTATTTGGACAGGGTCTGTACGAAATGTAGAACAAAAAGCAATACTAGCCCCACAGGTTACCAGTCAGCCCAGAACTCAACGAGTTATTGAGTCCTGTGGGACAAGATGTGTGTTCCACTCCACAAGTCTCAGAGAGCATCGCAACCAGATCCCAAGCTCACAAGGAATCTAGAACCAGGAACCACTCAATTTCTCTTCCTCACCTCTAGGTCCCCAGAAAGTCATTTGGTACCAAAGGCTAGGACAGTTCTTCAGCACATGTAGTCTGAGTTCAGAGAGTCCTGTTCTGGGCTTATCTCTTGGTCTGGATAACCACGCACAAGACCTTCATTATAATGTATTACCAGAGATATTTGAAACTGAGCTGTAGTACTGCTTCGATTTCGGCCTCACTTTCTGCCTCCCTGATCCATCCCAAAAAATGGCAAAAGTATCCCAGTATGGGCAATTGGGTAACTTTCTGATGTATTAAAGAAAAATATATGTACAAGAAGGAGGATGTGCACTGTATAAGGTGTAGCTAGCCATGGGCACCATCATTGCCACAAGATAAAGCTACAACATCAAATCCTTTCCTGTCACTTTTGGGTTTCCAGGCAGGGATTAACTTGAGTCCTGTGTCAGATAATAAAGATTTGTTTGATGTGGAAAATATTAAGTGTGTTGCCAGGGCCACAGAAAGACAGTTTCATGTAGCAACTTCCACTTATTATGCATTCCTTTCCTTCTTCCTGTTTTCCAGCCTCAGTTCACATCACTGAGAGATCAGAAAAAGATTGAAGCAAGTGGACATTTAGGGCTTTGGAGCTTTGCTCCTGCCACTACAAAGCAACAGTGGAGATCTTATACAGCGACAGATGAGGGAAATGGTACAACTCATGAGTGGACTTGGCCCTCTTTTCCCTCCAGCACACCTTGCAGTAAGCTGCTGCTTCAAGCAGAAGGTACCCCCACTATTTAAGGCAAAGTTTATTCTACTGACATGCACATTTCTGTAGGATTACTTTGCCTAAACAGTAACAAATATTTTTGATTTGCTGGGTATACAGACTAATTAGTCAGCTGTAAGAAACAGCTGGTTCACAATGTTCCAATATTAGTTCTTTCCATGATTTTGATTTAATTTCAAGGGCAGACTATGGAGACCAAAGCTGTAGAAAGAGGATTTTTGTTATTGCTGTTGTTGGCTCATTTGTTTGTTTCACTTCTTTTGCAAACCTTTATTTGATGCCTATTCATAAATTATATTGCTATATTATGGTATCTCATTATCCTTTATTAGCAGAACACTACTAAATTGAAGTTGGAATTATATATCATGCCTTGCATATGGAATAGAGCAGCATATGGAGACTATGCCTACTGCAGTTTTCAAGCATAAAAAAGCAGGAAATTTTACAGGAAATTATACATATTTCAAAGACTGTCTGCCAAGTGCTTCTGTGCTGTATCCTGTAATTCAGAGTCATGTTCATCTTTACGGTGTCATTTAAAATTCATATAGTAGAAATACAGACAGGTCATAATCCATACAGTAAGGAAGGAAAGCAAATTATTTTCCAGAACTTACTTATAATAGAACAAGTCCCAGTAGAGCTGGTTGTTACGTCCCTAACGTCACATCAATGGAAATGGTTTCAGAGGGTATGTTCCAACTAGTAGGGACAGATCATTTGTTTAACATCAAAGCACTCTGAGAA
The DNA here is from genome assembly GCA_013397795.1 of Orthonyx spaldingii. Lineage (NCBI taxonomy): Eukaryota > Metazoa > Chordata > Aves > Passeriformes > Orthonychidae > Orthonyx > Orthonyx spaldingii. The sequence goes on from VZTJ01004891.1 coordinate 14,613, forward strand.
ATTCAGTCTGACTGATAAAATAGAAAGGTGGGAGTAATGCATCCTCTGTACTATCATGAATCTAATCGGGAATCTCTCCTGTAAAATGAGTATTGTCAGTAAAAACATACGCAATTCTCAAAAAGAAAACATTTTAAAGTGTTTGCATCCTAATGATCTTGATTAAAGCATAAAGTGAATCATATCCTAAGGATTCTGGAAAGGAGTAGGATTCTTTTCTTTGCAAAAAAACTTTTTTGCCAAACAACAAAATTCAAATTTAAGCAAAATATTTCAGTTGTGTAGGCATTTAAATCAAGATAATTTTGTTGCATAATATAATTTTATTGGTAATTTTAGCATCTAAAATTTTATTTCATTGTGTATAACAGATCCTATACTGACATCATACAACTTCCTGAGAAAAATAATTTTCTTTGTATATCTCCTCTTTTTGCACAAAGAGAGAATACCTTTTTTTACCAACTCTCAAAGAGAAAATACTTACTTTTAAGCCAAACATCACAATAATAAACAACGTAACATAAATACTGGTTTCACTATGTTCCATTTCATCTAAATTCGGTACCGGAGAGAGAAGGGTGAAATAAATACAGAAAAAACCTCTCAGTAGATTCAAATCAGAAGCATCTTAATCCATAGTGACAAGATCTGGTTAATGAATAATGTCAGATCAAATTTTACCGTGCAATAGACTGTCCATCTATTATTGGATTGATGGACTCATGGTGAAATCATGCAGCACTATCACCTTTTTTCTGAGGCAAGTATTCGTTGACCTTTAAAATAATTGTTAGGGGAAAAAGAATACATATGTAGAAGCTAAAGATGTAGTAGAAGAAGAAGATGACACATGGAGATCTCCTCTGATACTGTGTTGAAAAGAAGCTCCAGAAAAGTGAGCACCACCTTCTGGTACTGTAGAATTCTGCAAGTTTTTCTATTTTGGGACCCATCCTTTGCCCTTTCTCATGACAGTCCTACAGACATTCCTTCTTGCAGAGCCTCCTAGGGGCATCTCAGGGAGAAAGGGTCATCCTACTGATTACGGTTCCTCTCCAGACGATTAGGTCTGGGTTGGCACTCACCATTCCCAGAGGGCCAGTCCAAATGGCACATTCCTTTTTTTTTTTCTCAAAAGCCACACTCCCAGCTCAGGAGCCTTCCATGCACGAATTTAGTGTTTAGTTTAACTACCTGCCAAGTACATGAATTTAAAAGTAAAGTGCATTATAGGCATAACAGGATGGGAGTGTTTCTATTTATGTCTGTACGGAGTGAAGAAAAACATGCCTTCCTGACCTGCTCCAGATGATCCTGCAATGATCTGCTCTGAAAAATAGTGGAGAGCCTGTGCCACTTTGACCAGTTATCAGATTATTCATCTTTTTATCCTCAGGGTGGAAGGTTGCCAAGATTTGAAAAAGAAAATTGTGGTTGAACAGTGATGCAGCTCATGGAACTGCACTAGGACTATACTATGGAGTCACTTGGAATTTTTTAGAAGATATCATTCAAACACTATCACATGATAATGTGAGAATCATATATGCAATAACTGTAAAATATATGTTGCCTCCTTTCACTGAAACCTTTTTCTGAAGCCTCTTGCACAATGAGGATGGCCTCCACTCCACTGCTTTCCCTCACAGAAATTAATCAGCATTTTCTTCTATTCCACGTTTGGACTGTTTTCCTATGACAGTGGAATAAGTAATTTCTTCTCATATAACAGTCATTGTTTATTTAGGATTCTGGAAACTAGAGATCAAAGAATTGCCACTGGCCATTTTTTCCTCAGCTAATACAGTTATTTGGTTTTTTTTTGACTTGGGAAAGGGCCAAGAGTTTCACAATAATGAAAAAATTAGCAATATTTTGGCAAGTGTCAGCTCTGCCTTCAGAAAAACACCCTGCCTTGGATAGTTTCATCTGCTATGATAAGAGAAGCAGACGGGGATGTTTCCTTTTCTCTCAACAACTAAAGGTATTTCAGAACAAAAAAAGAGGCAAAGCCAACATCAGTTTTACAATATAAAAAAAGGAACCCGAAAATGCCCAGCAATTTAGCCTATTTCACACTCTACTCTTGTGAACAGGGTTTAATGTAGCTATCTGATGCACTCCTCTCTCTTCAAGAAACCCACCAGCACCAGATGTCATAAAGGAGAGAGCCTGGAAATATCACCCTCATGAGTACAGAAAGGGTCTTGCTGAAAATGCCTCTCACTCCACTTGAACAATTAACATTAACAGTTAAGAGTGTAATGATGGATGTTCTGAGATTTGGATTGTGATTTTAGGTAGGGGCAGGATTGCTGGGCACAAAATGGGCTGCTATGAGGCTAAGGGACCCAGAAGTCATTGGCATTTGGAGGCAGAAGGAGTAGCTGGAAGCTGTGCACCTTGAGGCACCCAAATACTATATGTGAAGGGACAGTACATCCTTTTTAATTTGCACTGCACAGTGATAGCTAAGCACTGCATACACATCAAGTGCAAGATGGAGAGGAAACATGAAAGTCAAGGAAGTGAAAAAAAAATCTAGAGAATGAAATTATAACACAACCTTTTAATGAAAAAAATCTCGATTTTTATGTGAACTTCTATATATGATCTTCTATACTGAGGAGAAGACTTGAAAAGTTTCTATATTGATTTTGAGAATGATGAGATTGAACAATCATATTCCAGGCGAGTATAATAGTGCATCTGCAGTGTCCATGACAAGATGATCGCTAAACAAATGAGGTACTTTTAGAGAAAGATGAGGAGGATACATTGTGTGAGATTCATCAACCTTTACTGTAGTAGTGTGCAGGCCACTGGGGATCCCTTGGTGGCCTGGCCACTCACAGCTCTGCTTTCCACCTGTCCCTCCCCTGTTCACCCAGGACTGGCCAGATGTCATGGGCCAGTCATCTGCCTACTGGCTTGTCTCTCGCCTTGCCCTCCACCGACAGAGGGCATAAAGGACCTGGGCGAGAGGTGGGCTGGACCAGTCTTGCCAGGTTCGCCCCAACACCGATTGTTCTATGCGTGACCCTTTTCCCTCTGTGAGGGAGAATAAAGGAACGCTGATATAAACGCAACTGGTCCGTCTGTTTCTACCAGCGAGCAGCTGCTGCCGTTCAGCCCAGGAACAGAGCTCCCGGGATAAGGAGCTACTGAGGGCTGTATTCGGTGGCCCGAAGGAGCCAATAGATGAAACACCAAGGCTACACTTTACCTTTTTATAAGCACAACTCTTATGATACATTGGTTTGCACCTGCATGTGCCATTTGAACCTTAGGCCTTCAGATGTCACTGCTTGTGTGCTAGCCAGAAACAAGGAGAAAAAATACTGTAGTATGGGAAAAGTTACAAAACAGCATCTGCTTGTCAGAGGAGCCAAAGACAGTATTTTCAAGGTCAACATTTCCCTTGATTTTATTCCATATAATTTTTTATTAATGAGTTCTGGGCAAGCAATTGCTTAGCTTTAGGTTTTGGATTTATTTTTCGGGTGACAGCTGAGGTTAGTTCCCACTTCATTCTCTCCTTAATTAATGGCATCAGATATACTTAGATTTAATTGGAATATCTATCCATTCCCAGTGTATTCATTAAGACTGAAGAAGCCTTAGGGAGTGGTTTGCCAAGATACCTAACATCTTCCAGCAACCATTCAATATGGAAAGGATACCCTCTAAGAAATTTTTCTTGTGTTGATGTAGTGGTTTGAGTTCGTTCACCTGAGTTTTTTGGCTAAACGCCAGCACACTTACCAGATTTTATTTAATTTTGCTGTGAGATAAGGATTAGGAGTAGGTAAAGCAGGCTCAAACTTTAAAGAATATAAAGAAAGTTTATTAACAGACTTAAAAGGAAGAAAAAAAAATTAAGAACTAGAACAAACCCGTCAGAACACTTTTGCTCTTCCCCCTTCTCTATTTTTTCAATGACAATACAAAAAACAACACTTTGACTTTCAGTCAGTTTACCACTTCTAAATTAGTCTTTTTTCAGTCATTTAGGGAGAGGAGTTTTTTCCTGCTTTACCATGTTGACTTCTTTACAAGAAATACAGTTCTTATGGTTTTCAGCTTCACAACTAGCAGCCGCCCAGAAGAAAAAAAATCTTTGCTTGTTGTGGAACGTCCCTCCCACACCAGTAG